>PVKV010011302.1:0-71132 GCA_004027835.1 Alouatta palliata
TTCTCATTTAGGGCTGCCGGTTTCCAGGATTGAGAGTGAGGCCTTTGCTGGGAAACCACCCTCTTCTACCCAGTATTTCCCTGTCTTCTGTCTATATCAATAATGTATCAAAAATAATAAAAATGATAATGTCTTATATGCCACAAAGATTTAATATTATATAATAATCAGTCTCGTATGTAATTTTATCTAATTTTTTAGTTTAATCAGAATCCAAAGAAGAGCTATAATTTTTATTTGTTTGTGATGTGTCTTCATTCTCTTTAATCTAAAATGTACCCCACCCCTCGCCTTTTTCTCTCTCATTCACTTATTTGAAGACACCAGGCTTGTGGTCTGTATTATGCCCCATAGCTTCAATGTGGCTCATTACTTTTTTGCAGCATGGTTACATCTGTTCCTCTGTCCGTTTTCTCCTGAACCTTCTCTAACTAGACTTTCACACCCAAACACGCCACAGCAACTGCTTTACTGAAGATCACCAATGATTCCATATTACTCAATATAATAATCAACTTTTAGGGTTAAACTTACTTAACATATCAGCAGCATTTGATTCCATTGATCACACCATCTTCCCAGACATGTTTTCATCATTTAGTATCCAGATTACTACCTTCTTTATATTTACTCTTACCTTCTTTTTCCCAGGCTCTAGGGCTGGTTCCTCCTAATCTCCTCAGTCTGAATGTTGGAGGCTCCAAGACTCAGTGTTTGGATTACGTTATTTATTCTCATTTGCTTTGGATATCTTTATTTGTTTTTATTTATTCTGATTTAGCCCCTCAGCTTAAAATACTCTGCAGAACTGAAATATCAATCTACTTGTATCTTATTTTGGAGCCGGACCACACTGCCCACATATACCCTCTCCTGCCACTGTCCTCACCTTTCTGTCACTCTTTTCCTCCAAAGCCCTTTTTGGTCAAATGTAAAAGTATATATATATATATATATATATATTTTTTTTTTTTTTTTTTTTGCAAAACACCCCATATTTTGATTTCTTCAATTTGGGGGAATTAGTAGGTCTTGGAGTTTTCTCTTTAATTCCTTAAAAGCAAGCAGTACCCTTAAAGAGAATATTTTATCCAGCATCTAGTTGTTTTAAAGTAGGACCTTTCGGGGTGTCTGCCAGAAGCAGACTATGTGTTTAGCAGCATTCGCACACTGAAGGTAAGGCAGGAAAATCCTAACATTTCTGGACCGTTGTTTTATATTTATTCTTAGCTATTGAACTCCCTTCCTTCTTTTGAGCCTAGGTACCCCAAGAATGTTAATGGGAACAATTGGCAATTGGAATCCAGGACTTAAGTTGGAAAGAAAGTTAAAGCCTCTCAAAGCTAATTATGACTTGCTTTTTGAATCACCTCTGCATCATATTCAACTAGTGGAGTGGCCTTCTCTTGCATTCATCAGTGACAGGGACCTTACTATCTCCTGAGGAGCTCATTGTGGAGGCTGGCTAGCTAAGTCCAAAATTGGAAACGCAGGCTGTTAGGGAGGGCAGTTGAATCCTAAGGCACAAGCTGAAGCTGTTTTCCACTGGTGGAATGTATTCTACAGGGAAGCTCTGCTCTTAAGGCCTTTCAACAGATTGATTACTACCTACCTGAATTAGTTAGGATAATCTCCCTTACTTAAAGTCATCTGGTTGTAGATGTTAATCATAACAAAATACCTTCACAGCAACACCTCAATGAGTTTTTCATTGAATAAATGGAAACTTGGGCCTAGTTTAGCTGACACATAAAACTGGCCATCACAGGAGCTTTCTCTGTTCCAGCAACTATGTCAGGCATTTTGTATATCTTTTAATGGTCCTTGAATTAACTATCATTATTCTTATTGTAAAGATGAGAGAATTGCAACTCAGAGTAAAGCAATTGATCATTTTTTATTATTACTAATACATGTGGGGAAACTGAGACATGAAAAGATAAAACAGCCTGCAATACATACACAAAGCCCTGCGCAAAATGCTCATTACGTTAGTAAATATTAGTTCCCTCACTGAATTGTTCTTTTTTTTAAGCCATTTTTATTTTAAGACAACTGCTGGTAGTTGTGCCTTCTGCTATGGAGTGAAGTGATGTTCCACACACTTGCCTAGGATATGTTTGCACGTGAATGTGTGTGTGTGTGTGTGTGTGTGTGTGTGTGTGTGTGTGATGGAGAAGGTACTTTGTAGGGTGGTGCTAGAGTAATAGCACAGCTGGTATATAAAGCTGCATTCTTGTTCTCACTAGGATATTGTTCTTGTCTTTGGAAATGCTTTGAGCTTCTTGGATTAGTACAATGCATTATTGTATTTACTGAATTTATTCTTGTAGAAAGAGAAAATTTCTCAGTGGCCTTTTCCCCCCAATAACAAGTTATGCTCCACTTGCTTAAATTAGGAAAGTTGGAATACTAAATACATAATCAGAAAATCTAATGTGTTTTGTGAATGTTCTCATAAACCCTTGGGACATAGGTCAGAGGGCAGAAGAGGTGATGCCAGCATAGGGTCTGTGCTGAGACTGAGTCTGAAGGATAATGGGGCAAGGAGGGAGGGAGTTGGACGTCTTTGCTTTCACTGAAATCACTGGGTAAATATGGCCAGACTTAATGGATTTCTTTGGCCCAAGTTACTTACGTAGTCATGACTGATCACAATTTTCATAATAAATATAAATTTTACAAATAGATTTGAGCATATTTAGATAACTAGGCATAAAAAGGCCTTCTGAAATTAGGGTTCAGATAGGCCCTGAGACTTCCTCATCTCCATAATGAAATTTTGCTTTTATATAAATTTTGGCACAGTATTTGTAGGTAAAAGCAAAATTTGAAACATATGATTTCATAAATGTCTAAGCAATATTATGAATAACCAACTTTGTATAACACTCTACAGTTTGCAAAACAGTTACACAATACACCTGGAGTAGTACTTGGGTAGTAGGTTGTGTTCCTGTCTGCAGTGTTCAGCTCCTGTGAGAGGGCTATATGCCCCCATTGTCTCCCCATCACGGTGCTGTAGACTTGGCCACTTGATCTTCTCCAGCCAGTGAATTACACATGGAAGTAGAGCATTGCATGGCTCCATTCTCTATCTTCTCTCTTTTCTATGAGATAAGCCAGGGCTGTGCCTTTAACCTGAGACATAGAATTGTATGAATTTGAAGCCAAATCACAGCCAGTCAGCAGTAGGCATTAAAGTGAGGGAGTAAAGCTGCTAACATTTGAAGGCTTATCTTTTCCCACAGTATTATTAATGTAAAGATCTGGGTTTGATTCTGGCTCAACCACCGATTAGCTGTAAATCTTAGAGAATATATTGAAACAATAACAATCAATTCCCTCACCTATTTCTGTAGATAAATAACTAATATCTCCTTCACTAAGCTACTGTGCAAAGTAAATGAAAAAGCTGTAATAATGGCCTAGAATAATTCCTGGCATACGATAAATAGTTAACTCTCATTAACGGTGTCTGGCACACAGTAGGTACCCCCATCAAAACGATTATCTTTTTATGTAGAATTTCAGCCATCAGTGAATGGCTAACCATCACAAAAGACAAAGACTCACTTTCACATTTCTCTCTCATCTTCTCTGATCCTTTCCTTCTTTGAGTAAATTCTAACTTTCTTTAGGGAGGAACTAAGACTACATTTAGGTCCTGTAAAAATAGACATATGTTCTGAGGCTAAAATTTTATGAAAGACAATGTGCTTAATTTCTTTTCAGAGAGCAGCATTTTTTAAACATACAAAATATTAGATCCAATCTGCAAATTAATGTTATAGAAGGTTTAAAATGAGCTACAGTTGAAAGTTTAAATTGAATAAACAAAACTCTCATCATCTTACTTGTGAGATTTTTTAGGCTGTATAAGTAACCTCCCTGGAAGAAGGATAAACCCAAGGCCATTGCATTTTATGCGTTTTCTCAAGTATGAAATATTCAACCTGGGAATAGGAAATGGCAAATTCATGTACATAATTACACTGTACAATTCATCTGTTGAGATTCTCTTTATAGAAAACCCAGAGTATCTTGAAAAAGCAGCCCACACAAGCTGGGCCCTCAGAAGACAGGGAGCTGAGTTTTGCCTGCTCTGGGGAAATGCAGAGGAAGGGATGATGTGCTCTGGTTTCCCTGGAGACCCCACTCTTCACTCTTCCTGAGATGAACTTTCCTTTGCCACCCACACTCAGGCAAAGCCTGCCCAATAGCCTCTGCCCCAGGTCAAACTGCTTGTAAGTTCACCTAGGCTTGAGACCCTTATGCCAAGTCTACCCTGGAAGGAAGGAGGAAATGGGAAAGAAAAAAGTTTGCTAAATAATGACCATGTGCTTTTCCTCCCCTGAGTGCCAAATACTCAATATTTTGCAACTTAGACTTTCATTTCCCACAGTCTGAGTCTTAGAGAGCCCAAGAACCTTTCAAATATTAATATTTCCCAGCTACCTGATGATCTTTAACACCTTTTTTATGTCTGGGATTAATTAATTTCAAGAAAACAGTCTCAAAGAGCAATGCAAATTTTGGAAGTACTAATAGCTATGACTGATTAAAACCATTGATATGAACTTGGAGTTTTATCCATTTTACAGATGAAAATTAGAGATTTTGAGGGGTTAAGAAACTTGCCCAAGGCCATACAGGGAATCAAGGCCAAAGCCACAGTTTACTGTTTGACTTCAAAATCCAGGCTTACTCTTGTGTATCCAACCGAGCTGTATAGCCATTTTATCTGATTAACTTCTTGAGGAAGCATTTTTGAAAGCAGTGAAAGATGAACTTCATTTGTTCCTTCTGAGGTCCCCTAGAAGCAGCAGGTTAAACAAGGATATAAAAACTGTCTCTTGTGAATTGTTATGCATTTTGTTTTAAACAAAGAATTGGCTTCCTTCTGTAAATAGCATAAAGAAGTATTTTATTTTTATTATTATTCATTAGCATGTTCACAGAAATGGAAGCTAGAATGCTGAACTTCTGCAGAGAAAAAGCTACAACAGTTCACCCGAGGTACTGCTATTCAGCCAAATTTTTCTTTTTCTGCTCAAACACAACCTACCCCTGTAGTCATTATGGTTGCTCCCCTAGGAAAAAAAGCTATTTGTGTTTCTATGAAACATCAATTTTAAAACACCATCAAGCCCTCAAGCCCAGTCTGTGTCAACAAGGCTTATTTTTCAGTAAGCACATTAGACACCAGTCTTTTTGTCTTACAGTGTCTAAAATAGTCTTTCCCTGACTTCTGCAGATGCAGGTACCTGATCCAGCCTCTCAGGGGAATTATAATGAGAGGTGGGGCGGTCTCCTCTCCTGAATATGGGAGTTAAGAAAATCACTTTTCCTAGAAGTTTATGGAGACCTACTGGGGCCCTGGGGTCCCGTGAAGCTCCAGGATGGTGAAGTTGAGTCACTGCTGTATTATCCGCATCCAGTCTATGCCAGTGTCTACCACAACACAGATCAAGTCTTAATGAGACAACACTCTGTCTCGTTAAGGAGAACTGAGGAAAGCAAGTGCTGACTTAGCTTCTCTAAGTTCCTTTCTACTTATAGTATATCTGTGGAAAAGCAGCATCAGCATCACCTTTGAGCACCGTAGAAATGGAGACTCTCAGGCCCCACCTCAGATGAAATAAATCAGAACGAGCCTATATATAAGGTGCCCAGGTTATATATGTACACACTCAGGTTTAAGAAATACTGCCCTAAACATTGGTTGTCAACTGTGGCTGCATGTAGTCGGTAGTACCCATAAGCTTTAAGAATGACTAATACATAATCCATACAGAGATGATTGAGGAAAAAGAATTACTGATTCCTGGTTTCTGCCCTCGGAAATTCTGACTTAATTGACCTGGGGTATGGCCAGGGCACTGGGGTTTTTAAAAGCTCTCTGGTTGACCCTAATGTGTAACTATATTAGTCCATTCTCATGCTGCTAATCAAGACACACCTGGGACTGGGAAATTTGTAAAAGAAAGAGGTTTAATTCAGTTCAGAATGGTAGGGGAGGCCTCAAGAAACTTACAGTCATGGCAGAAGGGGAAGTAAACACATCCTTCTTCACATGATGACAGGAAGGAGAAATGCCAAGCAAAAGGGGAAAAGCCCCTTATAAAACCATCAGATCTCATGAGAACTCAATATCATTAGAATGCTACGGAGGTTACTACCCCCATGATCCAATTACCTCCCGAGGGATCTGTCCCACAACATGTGAAGATTATGAGAACTACTATTCAAGATGAGATTGCAGTGCAGACACAGAGCCAAACCACATCAGTAACCATAGTTAAAAACCATTCCAAATTCCTATAAATTCCAAGCACTGAGTATTTTAAGAGAGGATGAGGTGATCTGTTAAGAAGTTAATGGAGGAAATTGTGAGCTATTTTCTGGGGTTTACTTGGTACCTGGTCCTTTCCATTGGCAAAAAAGGCTCATGCCAGATGTGAAATTTGAAAGGAGAGAAAGACGCAACCTCTCCTGGGAAGATTAGTCATATAATAGGATACTGATGGTCCAAAGTCTCCAATCAAAAAAAATGAAGAATAAAGTAGTTAAGGAACTGAAAAACAGGAAAAAGCTTGAGGGTTAAAACCTACTAATGAGTCTCCATTCAGTCTTACCTAGTTCCTGTGACCAACACTCAGCCAGATGTTCCTTTAATTCAAATATTTTCTCTACTCTGGCATAATATAAAATTACCTACTGTAGATCATAGAATATTTGACACGGAGAAATCTCTATCATCAACAGTTGTTACAACATTTATTTTCTTTTAAATACTTGTGCCTAAAATGCCTGCAATGAAAAAAACTGTGAGAAATACGGGTATTTTTTCTAGCCCAGCTCAAAGTTTAAGGCATACTTATCCAAACTGAATTCACCAAGGAAGCGAGAATAAAATGGAAGAGACAACACTTGCCTCCTTGGGGGTCCCATGAGGCCCTATAATTCGAAAAACAAAGTTGTATAGTACTTCCGTGACTGATTCATTTCCCCTGGACCACTGATGGCATAGCTTCTTTAGAAAATATTCTCTTTGAATATATTTCTTTTAGAGTATTATTTCTGTATCAAACTAATTCCAGAATTGACCTTTTGTGAAAGGTATTTAAAAACCAGTGCAGAAAAAGAGAAATGTCATTTCCTATTTATTTGACTGTGTTTGTCACTAAATTTAAGAATCTTTTGCACTTGAAAGGACACTTTTTAGAAACTTCCAGACATCTTGGGTGGAGAAAGTTTTGAAATCAGGAGAAGGTGGATAGCCAGATAAATATAAGTTTAAGAAAGCATGGGGCAACAAAGTGTTGTTTTTTAATGTTATGTGATAATAGATTCCCTCTCCCCAGAAAACCTGGGGACACATTTTTCAGAGAGCTGAACTCTAATGGGAGTTTCTCCCTTTGATCTGTTCCCCTCCCTATGCCACGTAGAGTTGGGTGCAGTCCTCCAGGCTAATAGGCTAAGATTTAAGGTGATCCTTTCAGGAGTTCTTTGTTTCTGTAACATTCTTATACATTTTCTGTAAGTTTAAAATTATTTCCAAATAAGAACTTTAAAATCTTAAACATGTAAATAAGAAAAGATTGATAAAGTGTGACCTCTTCACTATATAGCATTTTGGAAGATCCAGATCCAGAACAGCTGTATCCGTTATCAACCTGTACCTATTAGGTTGGTGCAAAAGTAATTGCAGTAATGGCAAAAAAAAAAAAAACCATGATAACTTTTGCAACAGCCTAATTGAATGCCCCATGCCACAATGTCTTTAACTTTCTCACTTTATTGGTGACTTATCTGGACTTCTGCGAGACTGTGAGTTCCTCTGAAGCAGGAACAATGTCTGATTCATTTTTTATCACAAGTACCTAGAACAGAGCATGGCACAAAGCAAGTGCTGTTTATATGATTAAGAAAAGAAGAAGACTAAACAGAGCTTAGCAAAATAAAGAAGAAAAAGAAAAAGAAGACATGGATAGTGCGCCAAGGCAAAGCAATCAGACTGCTGGCTTTTTTGAAATTCTGTGTGTGAAGAACATGTGAGCCATCTAGAGCTATTCAGGTGGAAGGAAAAAAATACATATTTTGAACTACTTTTTCAATTTATTTAGTGATTACTATAGCCTGTCCGGGTAGAATATTTCATCTTGAGTCAGTAATAGTAGGTTATAATTGTTCTAGGAAATTTTCTGTTTTGTATGATTTTTCACATTTTTTGGTATAATTGTTTTAAAATAGTATCCCCATTTAAATTTTCTGATCTATCCACAGAAGTAAAACAAAAGTTTTACTTTTGTTTCTAATCTACTTTCTTGTGTCTTCTCTTGTTTTCTTGATCAATATTGTAAAAAGTTTTATTTTGTAATTTTGTTGGTCTTTTCAAATTGCAAACTTTGAGCATTTTATTCTTTTCCACTTTATATTTATTTCCCATTTCATACATTTTTGTTAATATATTTTATTTCTTTCTGTTATATGTGTTTGTTCTCTTGTCATTTAGTTCTCTTAATACTGTGGTTGAATGATCAGCTAATTTTCAGCCTTCTTCTTTTTTAATATAAGCATGTAAAGGCCATAAATTCCCCCCAAGAACTGCATTAGCTGTACACAACAAGTTTTGAAATGTATTATTTTCATTATCGCCCATTTTTAAGTATATTTTAATTTCCAGTTTATTTTTTCTTTAACTCATGAATTAATTAGAATTGTGTTTTATAAGTGTCAGCCTCACAATGATTTATAATTGTACTTTGCTACAATTTTTTTTTTTTTTTTTGCATCATGGAAAGAGATTGTATTCAGTAATACTGATTCATTAGTATATATTGAGATTTGCTTTGTTTCATAGTACTCAATCAACTCTTTGAAATATAAAATGTATGCTCAAAAAGAATGTGTTCTCTAGTGTGTTAATTAAATCATGCTTGCTAATGTTCATCACTACTATAGTTTTAGTAAGTTTTTATCTCTTTCATCTACTAATTAGCAAGCTAATTGCATTAAAATCTATCAACTATGACTGTAGATTTACCAGTTTCTTTTTGTAGTTCTCTCAATTTTTGCTTTACATATTTTAAGTCAATTTTATTATATCACACTCCTTGAGAGATCATTTTACACATTGTATGATGCCCCTTTATTCCTAATAATTGATTTTGCCCTAAAGACTACTTTATTTGATATTATATCTATACCAAACTTACTTGATCAGCTTATATTTTTTTTAATATATCTTTTTCTCATATCTTTATTTTCAGCCTTTTCATATCTTTGTGTTTTAGTTGTGTCTCTTGTGAAAAATCAAGTTTAGGAGATTTATATTTATTATATAAAAATACATAATATGTTATGTATTACATAAATACATTTACATTTGTTGTAATTATTTGTTTAACATGTTTTTTCTTCTTGGTTTCCCTCCTTTTTTAATATTCTGTTAAATTGATAAAGTTATCTTTATTTCACCTTTTTTACTCTTCAGTGTTCTAAGAATGTATGCATGCCTTTTTTCTATCTGTTGACTACCTTTATAGTTTAGAAGTGAATCAGTATCTTCACCATCCTTTCTAGCAACATGAGGATCTTAGAACATGTTATGCCAAGTCACTTTCTTCTGTATCACCTAATATTATTCTCTAGTATTTTAGTTTTCTGTTTTACTCTCCTAGATTCTATATGATTATTGTTTGTATAATCAGTCTTTGTCTTAGATTTATCCATGTGTTAACCAGATTTTATACTCACCATTTCTTTATCTCATGACTTCCTTCTAGGTTCAGTTTTTTTCTTCTTAACTATATATCCTATTATATTTTCATCTAGAGTTTTTATAAGTGAAAAAGTACTTCAGTTCGTATGTATCTACAATCTCTATTTGTCTTTACTTTGGGATGAACTTTATCTGAGTATAGAATTCTGTGGTAATAATTTTATGTTTTCAAGCCTTTAAAAGTGCTATTCCATTTTCCCCTAGCTTCTTTTCTGCTAATGAGAAGTCATATCTCAGATTAGCAGTAATTTCTTTCTAAGTAATCTGTCTTTTTAAATGTTACCTTAATTATTTTCTCTCTGTTTTGGTAATCAGTAATTTTCTATGATAGTTCTAGGTCTAGGTTTACCTTGTTTATTTTGCATGAAATTCACTGGACTTTAAATATATGGGATCATGGTTTTTGCCAATTTAAAAGTTCTTGGTAACGATTTCTGTAAATGTTACATCAGCCTACACTCCCACATTTTTTTTGTTTTCTGTTTTCAAACTACTATGAGAAATACTTTTTTTCTTTAATCATTTTTGTATTTTTAATCTCTTTTTCTCTCTGTACTGCATTCAGAATAGTTTGCTTAGATACATTTCAGTTCACTTCCTCTTGTCCTGTCTCTAACCTTTTATTTAATCCATTCTTGTAGTCTTTCATTGCAATTTTCTGTATCTAGAAGTACTACTTAGTTCTTTATCAAACCTGTGTTTTTATTATTGACTTATAGTTTAAATTTACTTTTTAATATTTGTAATTATTTAAATATATTTAATTTATTATTATTTTTGCCTTCTTCTATTAAAAAAATTCTCAGGCTACTAATGATTGTTATTAAAATATTCTCTCCCCAGAAGTGCTTTTGCATTTTTTGTCTACCATGCATTTAATAAGCATCACTAAACCAGAACACATCATACAAATTTTTCAGCTTGAAGTTTCCTGATGCAAAGTTTACCCCCTGCTTATATTTGAACCTCAAATGTACATGAAACATAGATTCAGGATTTAAGTATTCGTCTTTTTTTCTCAACTCAAGCTTAGACGCAAGCTACAACATGAACTTGCACACAATCTCTCTGCCAGAAGGAAAATTGTTCTTTTTTCTATCCCATCCTTTACAACCCTAGATTTATTCAAAAGTCTGTGTTAAAACTACTGGTCTTTGGCCGGGCACGGTGGCTCACGCTTGTAATGCCAGCACTTTGGGAGGCCGAGGCGGGTGGATCACGAGGTCAAGAGATCGAGACCATCCTGGTCAACATGGTGAAACCCTGTCTCTACTAAAAATACAAAAAAAAATTAGCTGGGCATGATGGCACGTGCCTGTAGTCCCAGCTACTCGGGAGGCTGAGGCAGGAGAATTGCTTGAACCCAGGAGGCGGAGGTTGCGGTGAGCCGAGATCGCGCCATTGCACTCCAGCCCGGGTAACAAGAGCGAAACTCCGTCTCAAAAAAAAAAAAAAAAAAAAAAAAAAAAAAAAACTACTGGTCTTTTGCAGGACCAAGGTACCATCTCATGTCTTCAAGTTGTAATGAAACATTACAGAAACTGACTCTATTCCCATCCCTGTCCTGGCCCCAGGCAGCTAAATTATCAGCTCTCAGATTGTGTTCAGCTCTCACTGCATTTTCTGAAACTGAAGAATCACATTTCTTTATTTCAAATTGATTTTACGCATATAAAACCATTTTTATCTGTATTCAATTTACACATATAAAGACTTTTTATCTTTATTCAATTTCTATACATGCCATAACGTGAGTTGCTAATAACAAGAAGTTTCTCAAATTGTATAGTTTGATAGACATAGTGCCAAAACCAGAAAGTCCTTTTAATGGTTTTCCCATCGTCTCCACCTGTTGCTGTGTCTTCTACAACGTGTGTGAGGAAGGACAGGAAGGAAGGGGAGGAATATGGAGGAGAGAGGAAAAACACCTGGCCATTATTAGTCTTACATGACAGTCCTGGTGTGATCTCTATCTTGCCACATAGCCTTTGGCAAATTGTATTTTCCCTTTGAGTCCTTCCTCTATTTTCTATTCATAAAATAATATATTTATATAATAACAACCCTTGTTGAGAACTCAGAGTATGCCTAGCACTGTGCTACATATATTATATTATTATGTGCATTATGCTACATAGTTCACATAAAAATCTTCTGGGAAAGATATTATTGTTTCTGATTTTTAGATAATAAATTGCAAATATGAAAGGTCAAATAATTTGGCCAAGATCTCAAAGCTGTAAGTGGCAAAGCCACGACTTGAACACAGGTCTGTCTGATTCTAAAACCTCTATCTTAAGCCCTGTGTTACTGTCTCCTTCTTATTTTCTATCAAATATTCATGAAGATTCCTGTCATCTCTAACCTTCTCTAGGTCTCTAATCAGTCTTCAGTTCCGTATATACGTATAACTTTCATTTTTCACCTAGTCTTGTTCAGGGTCTCAGAGTTCTCATCTCTACAAATCTAATTCACTTCTTGTCCTTCTCACCCCAGGTCACTGCCATGTATAATTATTGGCTGAATTAGTATTTTATGAGTGTTTTAATATAGACTTCTTGAAATATGGTTTCTGGAAGGCTGAAAATGGTTCTACATATATTCATACACACACATCACAACAAGACCAGACATGATGTACACTGCTCACTGCCGAAAGCTTTGCAGGAATGAATTTGGGGTTGTTTTTTTTCACAGGAACTTCCAGTGAGTGAGATCAAAGATACTTTTAATTTCCTCTGAGTGGAAATGGCTCTTCCTCTGTATTTAGATGTTTTGTTATATAGCTCCTTTAGCAGTAAAGTCATGATGGGCAGAGAAAAGGAAATAAGCAAAGCATATCAGAGCCCTAGTGTTTGTTACAGAGCAGATCCAAAAGATTTTATTTTAGTTCATTCATTGTTGCAACCTATGCATTTATTAAATAAATAGTTATTGGACATTCATCTGTTTGCTAATTATTTATAGAGTACCAAGAATTTTGCTAAGCATTGAGGATGAATTGGATGAAACAGACATAGCACCTGTCCTTGTGAAACTTACAAACTGGTGGAAAGATGAACATTGAAAAGACATCATTCAGATAAGTCTATGCACACACAAATTGTGCTAGCTGACCTGAAGGAAAGGACTAGGTAATGACTAGGTATAATATTTAGAATGGTGATGGGGAGCCAGGGAAGACTTCTCTGCACAAGTGACTTTTGGGCTGAGCCCTAACTGATGGAAACAGTCAGAGAAACAACATTCCAGGCAAATGGAAGATTCTGAGAGGAGGCAGAGGTTGCCACTTTCAAGTGAATGGGGACAGACTCACAGGCAACCTAAGGTGAAGCTGAGTTGCTAGTAAGGGCTAAGATCACATTCTAGTTCTTTAACCACATTAAGAATTTTGGTTTTTAGTCTCAGGAAAACCCACTAAAAGTTTTTTACACTGGGATGTGATTCTACCTGTTTTATATTTTTGAAGACCTCTCAGACCATGACATTGAAAATTGGCCACACGGTATCAAAGTAGGACACAGAACAGTTTGAAGATTCCTGCAGTGTTCAGGCATGTAATGGTGACAACTTAAACTACAGCAAGGCGAGAGGGGTGATGGAGCATGACTAAAGAGCTGTTGTGAAGTTAGAATGAAGAAGGTGGATGTCAGATGGAAGTGGAGGAAAAGGGTGAGAATGTTTTTGAGGGTAAGTCCCAGGTTTCTCTCTTAGGCAAGGTGAGTGGAAACACCATCTAACAATGCATTCTAACATCTGTTACAGGTAAGACCTTAAGCTAAAAGCAAGAACTGGCACCGTAGACAAGCAGCTTTTACACAGAGCCAGGTACTTTGTTTGTGTGTATGCATAAAAATTCCTTATAGCTGATATTATTGAGTGCTTACTCCATGTAAAGCACTGTTCTAAATATATATGTATATCAACTCATTTGTATAATTATAGTCATTTGAAGCAGATAATATTATTATCCCCATTTTATAGGTGGAGAAACCAAACCACAAAGATATTAAATACCTTGCCTAAAAGTCACTCATCTAATAAATGCACACTTGGGATTTGAACCCACGTGCTATAAAGCAGCATCCATATTCCTGACTACTTCACCACACCCCCTTTTTTCTAAGGAGATTCTAGTTTAGAGGAAAACCCAGAAGCCAACAATAACAGAATAGTGTGAGAAAGACGATAATAATAATCACTACCATTTAGTAGGCAGAATACAGAGATAAACAGGGTGCTGAGGGACCCAGGATAGCGACAGTTTTATTGTTGTTGTTGTTGTTGTTATTTAGAAAATTACATTTAAAGGATGACTTTTAATAGAGTAGGAATTTACCTAGAACACAGGCCCTTACTAACTGGTTAAAGTCTTCTAGGTACTAGCATGCTCACCTCTGTAATGCCAGGACCTGGCCTTGGCACATGGTAGGTGCACAATAAATATTTCATGAAGCCAACTGAAATATTTAGGAAGAATAACTTTCCCAGGTCAGCATTAAAGATGCAGTCTCCAGGAATGTGTTTGATTGAAATGCAAGAACTGCACATTTTTTGGTGAAGTTTGCCTCTAAAAAACTGTAATGAGTTTACCTATGAACCAGCATTGCTTATTATTTTCACTATCAGCCAGATTTTAGAATGCTATTTTAAAAAATAAAGTGCACACACATATATACACAAAGGCTGTTTCTTCCATGCTATCCACATTTGAATTAGGCTTTCCAGGATTTACACTGAAAAGATTTTACATTATCTTGCCTGTGTGGGTGGTCAATTACAACTCTGCCAAAATCGAAACAGAAACTTTAGGAGGATTACGAGGTATTCTGTATATTCCCAGATGACCACATCTGCTCCCTCTGCAAAAACTCTGAGAGGCTCCCTTTGTGAAATTAACATGTTTTGTCATATTGTGGCAGACCTTGACTGGCATTCTTTACTCTCTAGGGTACCCTCTACTTGATAAAAGCAAATCTTCCTTTCTTGTTTTCAACTGCCCATTACTTAAGAGAAGGCTATTGATTTTGCCCCTGAAATGACACACTCTTATTTTCAAGGCTAGGGAATATCTCTGCAAGTGATGAGCAAGGTGATTTGGGACAAGGTAGAGTGAAATGAGTATTGAATTATTTCGTTCGGTCAAAAAACAAAACAAGCAAAAACACACATTGAATACCCATTGGTAGTATGCTAGGTGAAGCTTCTTTATTTGAGCCACTCTAGGTCTTATAATAAAGTTAAGCATAGAACCAAATAATATTAATAACACAATGGAAGTGCCATAATCAGGGTTAAGGGTAGGGTGCTTTGGCAGTATGCCACAGTGATGGGAATGGTACAGGCTCTCTGTAAGTGATGACGGGTTGATTGAATCTAAAAGCAGTAACAAGCAGGAGTTAACTAAGTGAACACCTTTCTAGACGTGGATTTTCAAGGACAATGAGGTCATAGGTCAAGGAAACAGTGAGATATAACAGTCAGAAAAAAAATATTTAGGCAACAGCTCTAGCTGGATTGTTAGGTATGAGGGGACTTCAAAAAGTTCATGAAAAAAGGAAATCAAAAGGTAAAAATAAAAATATATGAATTTTATTTCTCAGTAGAAGCTCCATCAAGTTAAAGTAAGACACTTTTGTAAGCAATAATACTAGCTACATGGTCCATCCCCGAAGAACCAGTTTCTAGGAATTTAACCGTGTCAATTCAGTCTTTTTGATATTGTTAACTGAAGAAAAATGAGTGTCCTCTACAGATTTTTTAAGAAACAAAAAGAAGTCAGAAGGAGCCAAATCAAAACTGTAAGGTGGATGCCTAATATTTTCCACAGAAAATATTGTAAAATTGCCCTTCTTTGATAAGGAGAACGAGCAGAAGCATTGTCATGGTGGACAAAAAACACTTCAGTGAAGTTATCCTGGGTGTTTTTCTTCTAAAGCTTTGGCTAACTTTATCAAAACACTCTCATAACAAGCAGATGTTTTCATTCTTTGGCGCTTGAGAAAGTCAATAAGCAAAATGCCTTGAGCATCCCCAAAAACAGTTGACATGACCTTAGCTCTTTTGACTGAGCCACTTCTACCTCTTAGTAGCCGTTGCTTTGATTGTGCTTTGTCTTCAGGATTGTACTTGTAAAGCCATGTTTCACCTTCTGTTATAATTATTTGAATACATCCTTCAGGAGCTTGATCACACTTTTAAAAATTTTCATTCAAATCTCTGCAGTTAATCTGGATGCAATCGTTTTGGCATTTTCTGGCATTTGTCCAGTGAGTGGACAGTTTACTCAGCTTTAATTTCTCAGTCAGAATTATGTAAGCTGAATCAACTGAAATGTCAATAGTGTTGATTATTGTTTCCACTGTTAGTCATCAGTGCTTTTCAATTAGGGCTTGGACTAATTTTTCCTCAGAAATTGATGTGGTTGGTCTGCCACTGTGGGCTTCATCTTCAATATCATCTCATCCCTTCTTAAAATGAGTGATCCATTTGGAGTCTGATGATTTCTTTGAGGCATTGTCCTTAAAACTTTTTGTAAAGCAGCAATGAATTTAGCATTCTTTTACTCCAACTTCACCACGTATTCGATGTTTGTTCTTGCTTCAATTTTAGCAGAATTCATGTGCTCTGATATTGGCTGTTTTCAGACTGATGCCTTAACTTTCTTAGTATCTCAAACTAGATCTTGTTCAGACATGTTATAACAAGTTAGTATGAGTTTATTTTGGTGCAAAGAAAAGTTTGAAATTTATGCCCAGTTTTTTCACAATATGCATTTTTATGAGGTTTTAGGAGATTCTTCATATGTGTTGGGGCAGAAGATGAAGCTAAGGATAAGGGCTAGTTAGGAAGAGCTTAATAAACGTGGCTAAGGAGTTTGAATGCCATCCAGGTGCCATGGGGAGCCATTAAAGAAAGGTAAGTAGGGGAATGTCCAGGTTAATAACTGTGTTTAGAACTATTCAGTTACCACTAATGACCTTCATACAAGACCACAAGTGGTCCTGAGTCCTCACAAAGATCAGAGCATTGGGAAGCAGAAAGAAGCCTTATATATGGTCCTTATCAGAGTGTTGGGGAAACATAGGAGCCTTCTCTACAAGATTTCAGTAGAGAAGGTAAAGCAAAGCAGGGAAAGAAATTGCAAATTTTTAGTCTTTTTAAGGGTATTTCTAAGCTATTTCTTATAATAGTTGTTATCTCAATCTTATCAACATTTTATCAAAGTAATATAGAGATACTTTGGAAAAAATCAGATCTCAAGATATATATTTTTATCTGAGCTACACTATATATTTTATAAGTCTACCTATTAGGTCAAACATATTAATAACATACCAACAAAATTGCAAGGTCGTTTTCTTATAAAATTTTTCAACAGAATATCTTTAATGCCCTTCACAGACATCTAATGAAAATTGTCATCATTTGTTTGGAAATGTATTGTCCCCTCCGTGTTCTCAAATGATATTTCCATACGAAGCATTTAGCTCTATGATTAATATTTTTTCATTTAAATTCTGTTTTCCATATTGTGATTTTTTTATATACCCTCATTGGCCCATTGTAATAACTGACCATGTTTGCTTAGTAAGAGAGTAAATGTTGATTTGCATATGCCTGGTTCCCTGCTAGAAGCTAGAAGGTGGCCTTGCCCTTTTGCAAGCTGCTTTGTTACTGTTGTCCAGATGAGTGTAGGTTAGAGGATAAAGGGCTGTGTCCTGAAGGTGCAAACCTCGTGTCTTAATATTTCACTCTCAACTCTATTCTAAGCCGGATTTCTAGAACTACAGTTGAAGTAAATGCGAAGCAGGGATAGGAGATGGGAGATTTACTCTTGTTTTCAGTCACAATTGCACTTTTTCAGCATACAAAAATGTTTCTAAAAATGGTTTCAAGCCAACATTTGACTGAGATGTATACTGGCGCTTGGGTGAATACGGATTTTTTTATTCTCAAAAGAACATCTTAACATCTCCCTAACTGCTTCTGAAAATCAGCTTCATTAAATGTTTTAAAAACTAGGAAATTAATTTATGCATCTTTATATCTTTAGATGTGCCAATGACAGATAGGTGTGGCAAAGCTATTAGCTTTGGAAGTCAGAGCTATTCCATACTTCATTCAGGTAACAAAAGCCAGCCTGGGCCACAGCAAAATTCCATCTCTACAAAAAATGTTTTTAAAAATTACCCTGGCATGATAGCGCTCCAGCTGAATAGCTGGAATGTATTCCCAGCTATTCAGGAGGCTAAGACAATAGGATTGCTTGAGTCCAGAAGTTTGATTATAAGGTGCCCTATGACCATACCACTGCACTCCAGCCTGAGTGACAGAGTGAGACCCTGTCTCTCAGGTATGTAAATACATACATACATACATACATGTTGCCTTAGGATATATACACATTCCTATGTCCTAGTAGGTGGCAACATTTTTTCAGCTGTTTAATTGCTAATCACCAGTGCACATAGTATGAATTTGGGAATTTGTGTAATTCGCTTTTTATATAGGTTATAAAACCTGGAGTAACCTGTGCAAAAATATGTTGTACTCACAGTAAAATATTTTTACACTAGGTATTTGACTGTATTTTAATACCATTCTAAGTATGTATATTTGTTACTTTGAGTTGCCCACTGACTTAATTCTGCATCCAGGTGTATAATATGCCTACCAACAAATGGCAATAATATAATCCAGTAGAGATAAGCTGTGGTCATTTGTCAGTTTTTTACATCTATGTGTGAATATCGGATAGTAATCTCAAGCATAAGTTAATGCTTACTACCTTCCGCACTATGCCCTCCAATCTATGATTCCCCAGTCTTCCCCATCTTAGTAAAAGGTACCACTACCCACTCATTCGCTCATGCTAGAAGCCTTCCCTCAGGTCAGCCTTGACTCCTCCCTCACCCTGCAGCCAGTCACCTGCAAGCTTTGTCAATTTTATCTTCAAAAGAATTTTAGCAACATTCTTCTTTTCTCATCCCTATGGTCATTACTTATTTATTATTTTTTAGTGTCCACCTGTTGCACTTGAATTAAAATTCAAAGTTCTCCCCAGGGTTCTGTGTAAATTTCATTTGCTGCTCTTCACATCTTCTACCTCTGAGCATGTCAAGATCTCTCCCGTGTCAGATCCTTCACTCGTTTCTTTGCATACTCTTGAAATGTTTGTGCCCTGAACTTGGCTCTTGTCCATCCTTCAAGTCTTAACTTAGAATTTACAGTAAGGCCTTCCTTGTGCTCCCTCTATTCAGCCTACCCAATATGGTCCTTTATCTCTTATATTAGTCTTAAGTTCTTATATTAGTTCTTATAGTGTTCTTATATTAGTCTGAAGTTATTTATTTTTTTAACTTGTGCATTTCCTGTCTATCCTGATAAACTATCAGCACCATAGGGCAGGAATGATATCATGTCTGTCTTATCCATCAACTTGTGTTTCACACTACCTGTTGCACCTAGCAAATAGCAGAACTCAAGACAAATATCACTGAAGAAATAAAACATACTAAGAGCAGAAGATAAAAAAGGATTAGGACACTATTTCTACCCTCATGGAGTTTACATTCTGTTAGAGGTGACAGACGGGGAAACAAGTCATCAAAACATCTAGAGATAAGAGCTCTACTGGAGCTAAGTTCAAGGCGTAGAGACAGTGAAAAAGAACTACATGAGTAATATAAGGATATTGGCACTGGAGACAGACAAGTAGGTTGAATCTTCAATTACAAATTGTTTTTACTTTTTAAACAATTATAAATTGTTTAAAATTATAATTGTTTACATTAAAAACAATGATAACTTGTTTTTACGTTTCACTATTATTTAGGGTATTAACATCTTACATCTTACATCATGTGAGATGTTAATACCTTAAATAATAGTAAGTAAGTACTTTAAATTAGTAGATTTTCCACTGCCACTACTGCCATGAAGAATGATGTCTGTTTAATTAGTGTAATTCTGGAGCCCAATATACTGTTGAAGTAAAATATTTAACTTCAAACCAGTGTTGTTTTTCTGCGACATAGAGACTGGCATTTAAAAATTCAGCTCAGAATCCCCCTTTTCTAAAAAGTCCTCCCTATTTCAAAATAGTGTATCCCATCCTCCTCTGAGTCATCTTTGTGCCTTACGATTGGGAGTATGTTGTTTTTAAAAGCCCAAAGAACTCTCACTGTTCTTCTGTGCCCAAATATGAAAGCAAAGGAGAGACTAACTGAAGTGTCAGCTTTACAACTGAGTGAGAAGTTGAAAACATGGTTGAGTGTGTTAGCCTCACAAATACCAAAATAGACATAAAAGAAGGAGCTGAAGAGCTGCAGGCCTTCCAAACTTCTCTAATGGTAGGGAGCAAATCAGAGACCATGGTCTCTCCAAATGGGTGAATTCCAAAAAGAGAAGACGAAAAGAAAAGTGGCTGAGCTAGGTCATTCTTCCTACCAAGGCTAGGGGTAGAAGATGGAAAAAAAAATTCCAAAGGTGTTACAGTATTGACATCTCTCTACTTGGAATTATGAAGCCAGTGAAGAAGGCTCCTCTCCAATATCCTGCTACCAAGACAGCCAACTCCAGCCTCCAGAGCCAGCAGGCCTGGGTTTAAGCCGTCACTCTGCCACTTGTAACTGACAATACTTCAATCTCTGTTAGCTTCCATATTCTCAATTGCAAAATAAGGATGATGATAACAGTGTCCACCCCATAGTGTGAGGCTAAAGCAGATGAACATGGGTAAAGCACTTACCACAAGATTTGGCACATAATCAATGTTCTTATTTCTTAGCTAGGATTATTTTACTCTCTGCTTGTCATTGCCTTCTTGGAGGAAGAGCCGATGAAAGAGACAAGTAAATATATAAATGAATAAATACATGCATTAATTGAAATGCTTGAGAGGGGTTGTCAGGAAAGGTTTCATGGAAGATGATGCTTGGCCAAGGTGTTTAAGAATGAGCAGGATTTCCACATGTGGGCCATGGGTCTTACAGAAAGAAGGGATAGTCAGGGTGGCATTATAAATTTCATTGATTTTGGGAACTTTTTATTTCATGGGCCTTGTCCTCTGTTAAAATATATGTATATATATTTCATATAATTATATATTATGACTGCATTGACATAAAGATAAATATAATCCAAGATGGATTATCTTTAGTTTTTCTTCTAATTAAAACGCTTGTTAACCCCTAAAAGTATCATGGGCCCTAGACACTACACCTATTTACTTAAGTGATAAGTGGGTGAGCAAAGGACAGAGACACAAGAGGAGACACAGCTCAGAATGTTTGGAAAGCCATAGGAGGTGTGACGTGATGGTAGCTTTTCAAGAACAACTTATTTAAGGAATGTATTTTGCAGCAAAACTCGGTATTTGCATATGAAAATACATACAATTAGCGCACATTTTTAGCCAGGGCAGGATTAGGGAGGCCCCTGTATGGTGGGGCAGACCTGTGGGTGCCTGCCTAAAGGACATGCGGACAGCGATACCAGCGTCTCACCAGAGGCAAGAAGGGATCCGATTTTCGTAGCTGAAAGCTTGCTCTAGAGGACAGATTGAAAGAGGGTGAGGCTGGATGCAGTCCACCCTGGCGCCCACCAGTAAGGACAGTTGAGATAATCTGACCCAGAGATGGAGAATTTAAAACTAAGGAGAGGGCACCCTGCATGAGAAAGAGGCGGGAGACACAAAATATTCAGATCGAATGGTCTTGACAGAACACCCTTTGTGTCCACTTTATTTCAAGGATAAGAAAACAAAACAAAACAGAAAAGCCTCTTGTTCTCCTACTACGGCATGCAGTTTACTTAATTCTATACAAATATACGTAAATTGTCAACTAAGCCTAGAGGATATAACTTAAACGTGGTGTGGAACTGGTTCCAGAGTCAGCTAAGTACCTACTCCAGACTCCCTCATTTACCAGCTGGGCCCTGTGAGACAACTCCCTTAATCTTGTGATCCTCAGTTTTTCCATCTGCAACATCGGAGCAGTCATAATACTAACCTCACAGGATTATTGTAAGAACTAAATGGAAGCAAATACACGTAAAATGCTTAGCACACTGCCTGCATACAGTAAGCACAGAATAAATGGAGAAACTTATAAAAAGATCCTGTGAAAACTATGTCCTTTTCCTGTAACTTTGAGGGAAGAGGATGCAAATGCAAAGTTTTTGTTAAAAAAAAAAAAAAAATTGTATGTGACTTTGAATTTGAAGCCCCTCTCTCAGGAAGTCAAAATGCATAGTTTCTTTTAGGTATGAATGTGTATAAGAGACACATCTTATTCCTTTGGATTCATATGGCTTCTACATTCTATTGTATCATTATCTCTTCACATGACCCAGAGGGTAGTGTCCTGTACCTTTAAATCATTTTTCAGGTAGTGATTTTTAAAGTTTGCAAAATGTTCTATCATGGTTAAGTAGCAAGCGCTGGCAAACTCCAGGGTTGTTTCTAATTAAATCCTATGGATTCAATATTTTCACGTTATTTAAAAATTCTCCATCTTATTCTGTTAAATTTCCCTTGGTCCTCTTCTTGCTTCTAGTTTGCTATTTTTGCCAAGAGAAGGGGTGGGGAGAAACATGTACACACATCTAAATCCTTTGAAATGTCTACCGTCTTCCCAGAGCTCTGAGTGGTTCAGTAATGAATTGCTTTGAGGTTAAGTTATCTGACTGTCTTGTTATGAGAGATCAAACCTGAAGGTGTGTGTTTGCTTCCAATTAACACCAACTGTGGGGATTTGAAAGTCATGTATTTCATTCATTAACCTTCAGAATGGCATTCAGAGGGGAGAATTTTTGAATTTACAACTTATAAATTATAAATTTATCAAAAGCAGTAACATTATTACAATACTCATGTTAGGGACCATTCATATCCTTAGTCTCTACATCACAAGGAGACCATTCTACCCTGAGGACGTCTTCTCTGATAATAAGAATGTTTTATCCTCTGTAGTAGAGAGAGATTTCCCCATAACTTTCCTCTTGTCATCTTCACCATAGCCCTGGAAGGAAATAGGCCAGAGGTTGTATCCTCATTTGATGGATGAAAAAATATTGAGTCTCAGAGAGATCAAGAGAGTTGCCCAAAGTAACACTCTTACAAAATGGTAAAACTAGAACTTGAAGTCAGAATTTTCACTTCCAAGTTCTCTGCTCTTCCCACCATTCCTCATTGCTTTCCCCAGCATTGAGAGGCACAAAACAAAGAGGGTCGTTATCAGGCCAAAGCATGAACTAGGCAGTTTTCCCTTGTGGCCCAAGCCAGACACACAAACATTCAAATTTCAAATCTGCCACTTTCTGCATTCGTGCTGTTGTGCTACTTAAACTCTTTGTTTCTCAGTTTTATCAGTTGGGAAACAGTGATCACAATGCCTATTTGTGAGGCTGAATCATCTAGGATGGTTTCAAGAGCAGATGATAGCATATGTGAGTAAAAGTGACTTTGGCAATGAAAGCTTTAATTAACTCATGTAATCAGAAATCCAAAAGTCTGCTTTTCCAGGTTGAGTCATTGTGTGGCTGAACCGTACAAGGCTGTGGCTCAGCTTCCCTGTTTTGTTTTGCTTTGCTTTAATTTCTCTTCATGATTGAAATGTTTGTCATGGCTCCAAACAGACCCTCACATGGCAACACCCAAAGCGGGGAAGATGGAGTTGGGGGCTCTCCTTCGGTACCTTTTGCTCTCTTTTTATTAGGGTGTTGGGGGAGAAAGGGAGTGTGTTTTTTCAGAAACTTCTCTTTTAAATCTTTGGCTAAGCTGGTCCATATGCAGCTCTCTGCACCAGTCACCAGAAAGAACAATGGGTCGTCGTGGCCAGTTTGGACTGCCCATAAACTATCATCTAATGCTAGGTTTGGAGCCCCCATTTTCTTAAACACAATTCAACTTGCATATGAAAAGAAAATGTGGGTTCCATGAGCCAGACCAGGGCATGGGATAGTGACTAATAAAGAGATGCCCAGTTGGTCTGCCACAGAAGACTGTGTGTTTTTTTTATTTTTAATTTTTTTTTAATTTATTTATTTTTATTGTATTTGGGCTCTGGGGTACATGTGCACATCCCGCATCCTGCAGGATTGTTGCATAAGTATATACATGCCATGGTGGTTTGCTGTCTCCATCCTCCTGCCCACCCCGTTGCCTACATCAGGCATTTCTCCTGGTGTTATCCCTCCCCCTCCTCCCCGCTGTCCCCCACCTTCCCTCCACTCAACCCCCCAACCCCCACCTAGCCCAGTGAGTGTTGTTCCCTTCCCCGTGCCCAAGTGTTCTCATTGTTCATCACCCGCCTATGAGTGAAAACATGTGGTGTTTGGTTTTCTGTTCTTGTGTCAGTTTGCTGAGAATGATGGTTTCTGGGTTCATCCATCTCTCTACAAAGGACACGAATTCATCGTTTTTTACAGCTGCATAGTATTCTATGGTGTATATGTGCCACATTTTTTTGTCCAGTCTATCATCCATGGGCATTTGGGTTGGTTCTGGGTCTTTGCTATCATAAACAGCGCTGCAGTGAGCATACGGGTACATGTGTCTTTATGTTAGAATGATTTATAATCCTCTGTATATTTTGTGATAATCAGAGAAGTTGAAGGTAAACCTCAGCTTCGCAGGGCAACAGATATACAAAAGGTCTCAGGGAATGCCTCCCATCTTTACCACTTTGTGGTTTAGATCAGTATCTATGAATTTTGTGACTTTGGACACACCATTTAATTACTCAAAGCCTGTTCCTTATCTTCAAATTGTGGATAAGAATTGCTATTCAATGGAGCTGTTGAGAAGGTCAAAAATAAAATAATATCTGGAAAAGAGTTTTGTAAGTTATTAAGTGCTATACGAACGTAAAGTATCATATTGAACATTTAGAGTCAAAGCTGCAAAGATACTTAAAGCAGGGTCAGACTGCAACAGTGCAGTAGACATATGGGAAAAGCAGATCGCTGGTACGAAAGTTTTCACGTGTTTGGCAATGTGCTGCCGATAATACAGAATACGAGTCATCTCGTTGTTCTGCACATTTAAAAATAACGTCCAGCTTTTGTTCTGGGACACGTTGTACCTAAATATAGTGTCAGACAATACAAAAGAAAAATATTCTATGCATTAAAACTGACACACAAAAAGACTAACACTCATAAAGTGTTTGCAGAATTCATGTTACCGATGGTTAAGGCAACGAAACCAGGATGTTTCACCTTAAGTCTCTCTGAGTCTGCCCCAGGCCTTGCACTTTGCTCTACTCCTCATCTCCTTCAAGAATTTTACAAGAGAAAGGATAAAATAAGGGCAGGAACTGTGGCTTATGCCTGTAATCCCAACACTTCTGAAGGCTGAGGCAGGAAATTCATTTGAGGCTAGGAGTTCGAGACCAGCCTGGGCCACATAGTGAGATCCTGTCTCGACAAAATATTTCAAAGATTAGCTGGGTGTGGTGGTACATACCTGTAGTCCCAGCTACTTGGGAGACTGAGGCAAGAAAATAACTTGAGCCAGGAGATTGAGGCTGCAGTAAGGTATTATCACACCACTGCATTTTAGCCTGGGTGACAGAGGAGGAACTGATCTGTTAAAAAAACAAAAGAAGTGAGCAGCTTCTAAGCACAGCTCCAGCCATAAAGAAACAATTTATGATCTTGAATCTAACAGCTGCCTTCAGGTTAATGATAGCTTCCTGCTGTCCCAAGATAAAGGGTGGGTAACTGCTTCACATTTGCATTACTGAAGAGTGTGTTTTTTTTATTTAACGAGTTTTTATGTAATACTTACATTGGGGAAGCCCAATGTTAAGCCTGGTTTATTCTGATAATTTATCCTAAAGCAGAAAAAGAAAAAAAGGAAAGAAAAAATAAACAACCCTTGTCCTAGAAGTAAATGCAATTCTTTACTTCTGTAGGCTCGAAACTTTACATTTTACTTAACATTTTCTATTCTGCCTCCATTTATCTGGACTCAAATTTGTATCAAATTTTTTAAAAATCTGAGAGTCTAGTGTTGGCTAAGACACCTACTTGCAAGTGATAAGAATTCAGATCCTAATTTCAAGATGGGATGCCAAGGTAGTTTTTGTTAGGTTGTTTTGCTTGGAAGTCACCACCCACTGACTCAGTTTTATTCATTTCCTCAGCAAGAGGACAATTAGGTATTAATTTGCCACACCTCTTAATCGTCTATGACTTGTGACTTAGAGTTTGATTTGATTTTTTTTCTCACATAAGAAGCTGGAAGTAAATGCTCATGATCTAGGTTCATTGGTTCAGTAATGTCAACCTTAATCTCTCCTTCAGTGTGCCATGACAGCTTCACGAGCATTAAGCATCCCATCTCTATTTAATCCAGTCAGGGCGAAAAGAAGTAAGAAGGAGATGCCAGCCATCTCTATCTCTATTAGGGAATCCAAGAGCTTTTCTAAAATACCCCAGCAAACTTCCACCTACATGTTTGTAATCTAAACCAAATCCCTTGGTTACCTGTGGCTGAAAGACAGGGAATTTGAATAGTTAGCTCAGCTGGCCCCTAAAATAGAGATAGCAAAGAAGGTGGTGGGCACTGGATGCTAACATAGCTGTACTGGTATCTTTTTCAAGGACTGATATTGCCAGAGACAGAGGCATCACAGCTCAACTTGGAGTTTCAAGTTTGGATTGTTTAAGTTCACAGTGAGACAATAATCTTGACATTTGGGTTTGCTGGGAGAAAATAAAAAGGAGATATTCTCTAAATTATCAAAGTTCTCCTTTATATGTCAATGCCAAAGCGTGATCAAGTAAGGCAGGATGCTTTCTAACAACTAGGAAAGGAAATAAATATCCAAAGACCAGTAAAGGCCTCTGAAGGTTAACCTAACACTCCCAAAGCCCCTAGGCCTTGGCCAAGGTTGGGGGAAACAGAGTGATGGAAAACTTGACAGAAATTCTAGATAAATTGAGACAGGATCTTCCAACATCTGAGCTGATGCCTGACTTCAGCCCCTTGCACCTTGTGCCGTGTGCCTAGACTTGAGGGGAAAAAAAAGAAATTTTTATGCGGGCCCAGACTGGTTATAAAGATATACATGCCACACTGATGGTGTAGAATGAAATTACAGCCAGAATCATATTTTAGATCTAGTTAGGCTTGGTAACAGTAGTTTTCACAATTTTATAAGGTAAAGTTGGTATAGCAAAGGTTTCAAAGATTTGCTAAGTTTTCACCTGGGGCTGCTGAACCTGGGTGAATAGTGACCTTCAGATTTATGTTCTTCTAGAACTTAGAATGTGACCTTATTTGGAAAAAGGGTCATTGTAGGTAATTAAGATGAGGTCATACCAGAAGAGGGTCAGCCTGAAATCCAGTATGAGTGGTGTTCCTATAAGAAAAGGAGAAGAGACATAAAGACACACACAGAGGGAAGATGTGAAGACACGTAGGGAGAATGCCATGTGATGACAGCAGAAGCTGAGAAGGGGTAAGAAATAGATTCCTCCCTAGAGTCTCCAGTGAGTGCAGTGTGGCCCTGCTGACACCTTGATTTTAGACTTGTTACCTGCAGAGCTGTGAAACAATACATTTCTGTTGTTTAAGGCACCCAATTTGGGGTTCTTTGTTGTAGCTCTAACAAATTAATACAGATTCCTATAACGTAGTACCTTATGGTAGACAGGCTGACACCACCCCTGCCTCAGACATCTCTCTTTCTGCCAAGCCATGAGTGTTACTCAGCCAACTGAGGGCTCAGTTTCCCCAAACCTTCATCCTAATTCCTGAGGTGAGGGGGCCTAATCAGTGCTCTCCTTAGCGGAGGTGTCCATCCTGGATGAGGGGAAATAGCATGAGGAGCACAGGAAATTGCCAACTTACCCTGTCTACATTCATGTGAGGATTCTCCAATAGCAAACCATATCCTAAGAATTCCTCAAGTCTAGGCACATGGCATGCTTAACAGCTGACATGCCCCCATCATCCTTTACTCTCTCTCTATTGCAGTTGACAGCCAGTGCATCGCCATGCCCTGTTGTGTCTACCTCTTTATTCATCTCTTCTAACCTCCTTCCCACTTGCCCTCTGCTATTGCTCCATTTCAAATATCTTTTTTCTTCTCAATGGGTATCCCTGCCTCAAGTCTTACTCTTCCTAAATCAGCCCTCTACCCTATAGTGACAGTAATCTTTCTATAACAAAGGTTTCAACACTCAATGTCCCTGTGCAAAACCCTTCAGTGTCTTCTCATTGCCTTCAGCTCAAAATCCAAACACCTTACAGAATCTGTGCCAGTTCAGCTTCTCCAGGAAGCAGACACCAAGACAGAACGACAAATATACAAAATTTGTGGAGGGAAATGCCTGTGAGGGAGAAGGGGAAGACAGCAGCCATGAGTGGGAAGAGTGTCAGATCATAGTGCTGTCCTGACACTGTCCAGGAGGAAAGGAAAGGAGAGTGTTGAGTCAGAAGTGCCAAAGACGCTCTCACATGCAGCTCTGAGTAAGTTGTGGCCAGTTTAACTGGGAAGCCTCAGTGCAAAGATCCCCCTTTAGAGAAGTCCTATTGAAGTAGGAAGGGCCCAGCTCTGGTACCCTCACCATGCCAGACATTGGCTGGGAGCATATCTGGGAGGGCATGAACTCCATATGAATCAAAAAGTATAGCATCCAGAGGCTCTCAGTGAGTTAATAGTCCCTGCAGCAGGTTCTTTCTTGGAGGGAGAACTGAGCAGCATGCTCACAGGCCTGCCACAAAGTCAAACAAAGGGTCTCCGTCATCTAGTTTTTGCTAATGTCCCATAACTCACCTCTTACAACTCAATGACATAGACTGTAGGTCTGGCTATGCATCAGCTAGTCTGTGCTCTCTTCTCTAGCTTTGATATCTCCATGCATATACCATCACTCTACCTGGAATGTCCTCCCTTCTCACTACCCACCTAGTTACCTGGCTAACTCTTCCTCCAATATGTCTAATTCTGTTGATGTGTCTATTTCCTGTCACTAGACTGTGAGTTCCCTAAGGGCACAAATTTTATTTTTCATTTGTTAATTCCCTATTGAAAAACATGAAATCTTCAACTTGAATAGAGTTTAATAAGTGATGAATGATGGATGGATGAAGGATAAAAGATACCCCACCCCTCAATATTACAAAGTCTCATTGTCAGAGGAAAGGTTCAGAAGTAGCATAGTCTACCCTTTGGCAGGAAAGTTTCTATTCTGTCTTGGTCAGGTGAAAATTTCTGAACCATGTTAACATCAGCAGAGAGAGAGATTTCTCCAGTACTGCCAGTGAGAATGTTTCTTAATGTCTAAACTCAATCTCTCCTAATGCTGCTGTTAAGCTTAAAACCCAAATTAAGAATAATGTCAGCAATTTTTAGTCAACAACTTATCGCACTCATTCTGAAGCAGGAAATAGATCCATTATCCTTGAAATACAAGCAAATAGCTGACCAGCATAATTGTATCTGTCTACACAAGTGACAAAATTAAAACTAATATATGTACCAGAGAAGGACAATTAGCTTAGTGTGAGTAATCTGGGTTACTTTTATACTTTTATTCTGACAGATTCAATCATCTTTTGTTTTCACAAATGTCTACTGCCTTCTTTGGAGTCATCAGTACCATCCGTAGCAGATAATATGCTTGAAGTCTTACAAGTAGGCTTGGTTTTTATCATATCAGCCCTCTTCCTACATTGGCACCAGCAGCCAAGATAAAAGCTAACAAAAGATAATCTTCCACAATAAACATAAAAACAGAATCATAATGACTAATTTTGTTCGTTGTTCTCTCTGTAGACATCAGAGACTATTTCTGTGGACTATTACTTCGTTAGCTAGATTTTAGCCACCAGCAGTGTGTATATATGAAGGGGATCCAGGGGAGGAAGAAAAATGGAGAGGGCCCAGTGCTGTGACTGCATCTGGTTGCGGATACTTGGGAGGCACTATTTAGGAACTCCCAGAGGTCCTAGGGGACAATTGAGGAGGAAGTCGTAAGACTAATGAGGTTTTATAAAATTTCTTTGGATCAAACGAAAGAACAACAACACAACATCAACATAAAGAATCGTATCTTTGTTTTAGTTCTAGATGGATGAGATCTGAGTTATCCAAACATCTGGCCTTTTTCAATACTACAAAAAATGAGAACACATTCCCTTTCAAATATTCCTTTTGCAGATCTTCACCTAGTAATGCCACTCAGATGTACAGGACAACCCACAGCTGCACATCTGGGCGAGATGACATCATCAGGAGAGCTTCTTAAGAAATGACTTATGATGATGTTGGAATAGGTGAAAATTGGTATTATGGCATTAGAGGAAAATCAAGAACACTAGATCTAGATAAGAGTCCATCTTTTCAAAGGGTTTGCCTTGTGATCAACTGAGGAGTCTACTAGACCCTCTTTACAAGGAGTTCTTGACATGTCTACATGTTAAAGGAACAACTTCTGTTTTCATCGGTTCACATGATCCTTTGTCTTCTGTCTCTCTTTTCCTTTTTCTTTTTCCTTTCCTTTTCTCCCTCCTTGTCTTTTTCCCTTTTACTTTCATCCTTTCATTTCCCTTCAAAATTCTAAGGCCCTGTTATTTTGTGAATATCAGAAAATTGGCTATTTGGGGAGCAAATATTTATCAGCATGTAGTTCTAGAGATACATAAATATAGTTGTTGACTCCAAGAAGAGGGCTCCTTTGCAACCAGAAGAGCCTAAGATAGGTTAGATACAGTGGAACAAGGATGGTGTTAGAAGCATTTATAGCCACAATGTGTGTGAAGGAGAACGGCATAAGCCTTCCTTCCTAGAAGGTATTTCCAAGAATTTCTTCCTGGAAGTGATACTTGAGGTGAACCTTGATTTAAATAACGGTTGTTGGTAAAAAGAGAAGGAAAAGAGAGTCCAAGGCCCATAGCATATCATGAGCAAAGGTACAAAGAAGAGAAATAGGCAGCTCAATATAAGTAGCTTGGTAAACAAGAAATTGGTAAACTGAGGCTGGAAAGGGAGACAGGATCCAGGTCACAAAGAATCTCACGTTTCTCCTAAATAGCTTAAATTATTAAGCTGTCAGAGCACGCTATGAGGACTCACTGAAGCCTTTTAAGAATAAGGGTGGTATGGTCTAGTTATTATTGTAAGGAATCATTCTGTGGATAGTAGGATGGATGGGTTGGAGGGGAGAGAGTGTAGAGACTCAAGACTAAAGGAGCCATTGCAATAGCTCGGAGGAGAGATGATGATTGCTGAACTAAGTAGTGGAGATGAGCATGGGGATAACCTGAGAACTGTCCAGGACTTCACAACCAGTGGAATGTGGGGCTAAGAGTGTACAGGGTTCTGATCTGGGAACTGTTTACTGTGAAGGGAAATGTGGGAGCCAAAGAAAATCTGAAGTGAAGGGGAAAAGGGAAGAAGTTGAATTTAATTCTGGCCATGTCAAGCATGAGGTGATGGGGAGAAGGCTGTGGAGAAGTCCAATAGACAGTTATTATTGATCAGCATCTGAAAAAGGAGATTAATTAGGAAATAGATTGGGGTGGCAACAGCATGTATATGACCTTGGAGTCCTGAGGATGTGTGGGTCATTGTAAGTGGAAATCATTGCATTTTCTCATCTCAGGTTAAAGACAACCAATTCCCCTTTTTTCCCTTCTGATAATCACTAACATGAATTAGAGTCCTTAACGGCCCACAAAGCACTTTCACAACCCTTATTTTATTTGAACCTTGTCCCTTAGAGAACTCTCACTTGTACCTATTATCATCCCCATTTGCATACCAGGGAGACAAGTAGAGAGGTCAAGTGATTTTCTCTAGGTCACGCAGTTAATAAGTGGAGGAGCTAGGGCAGCGAGCCTGGTTCTCTGGTTTTAAATTTTTGACAAGTTTAGGTTTCGTTTCTTGTTTTCCCTCCTAGCACCATATGTTGGAAGAAATGTCTTGTCTACCATTGTGTCATGCTTGGCACACTGTCTAGCACCTAGCAGACAACAGTCATGTCGTAAGTTAACATATTTCATTTTAAAATGATATTCCTGTGATAATTTCCTCTAGGTTTATTTTGAAGCAGTTTTATAGCTCCAAGGGATAGTAACTTGAACCAACTAGTCACTTATCCCGCTGTGTGTAAATTACACTGTTTATTCTTCTACCACAGAACTTGACATACTGAATGACGATTTTCCTACTATATCCTGCTGTAGACTGAGAGCTTCTGGAGGGCAAGGCTGCCATGAATTAATAATTAAAGAGCAAGATTTATCTTACTTGCTTATTTAAATTATTTTAATGATCGTGTCCTTCCATGACCCATCACTGGCAACGGCCACTTTGATATTCTCTTCTGAAACTTACATAAGCCTCTCTTGCAGTAATTAGGTTACCACAGTGAAATTATTTGCACCTCCCCTAAAAGACTGTACACTCCTGAAGACACAGATTGTGCCATTTTATATCTGTTTCCCCAGTGCTGAGATGCAAACAGTTATACTGCAGCAAATTAATGACTGCAATGAGGACCTATGCATGGTATGAAATCAATACCTATTCACTGAATAAGTGAATGACAAGGGCAAGATCACTGAGTTCTAAGCTGTCTGAGCGAGAACCTTAGAAAATATTCAGTTCCTCTTCTTTGTCTGCAGATGAAGGAAATAAGACATAGAGAGGATAAGATAATATTGGAGGGTCCCACAAGTCCAGTTAGTGGCTCCAAGATCCTTGCTTCTATATTTTGCAAAGAATGAACCAAGGCATAGGAAGCTGGGAGGGAAAAAGTACATATTAAAAATATTCCAAGTCTGCGGCACCTAGTACGGCATACAGAAATTTTATATTTGCCTTTTCCTCTGTATGCCATAGCAGGGAAATATAAAGTGTAGCCATTATTGTCAACTAAGCCAAAGGGAATGAATAAAGGAATTCATTATTTCAAGTTGAGGCAGACTTTGGCTGAAAGAGTGACTTGAGAGCTTAAAAGCTTCTCAAAGATGTATATCCTTTTAGCAAGACAACAACAACAAACCCAGATCACTTTCAGTGTTTACATTTCAATACAGCATTAGAAGTAATGTGTAAACATTACAAGGACAAGCAATGCCAGCAGCAATTATAGGGTGGCTTCCCTGTTCTTCTTGAAGATTGTGAGAGGTAGAACTTCCAGAGCCAGAGTAACTGTTAACGATAGCCCATGTGCACTGAGTGATCAGTACATGCCAGGCACCATCATTAACTAATTCAACCTCATAACCCCGCCATGAAATACTATTGTCATCTCTGTCTTCTATATAATGGAACTACAGCCCAGGTTTCCCATGGTCACACAATTAGGAAATGAGAGACACCAGGGTTTACTCCTAAGTCTTTCTGATTCCAAACCTATAATGTAAACCACCCTAATGATGCTGAAGACTATTAACCATTCCTACCTCCAGAATCCCAATCCATGGACCTCTCGCATAGGCTGCAAACGCCTTCCTGGGTCTTCCCAGCCCATTCCTTTTCACAAAATTAACACTGATAAATGTGTCAAGTTTCTGGGAAAGGCTTTAGGCACTTTAGACATAGACACACTTGAAGGAAATTGGGAAGAGGAAGAAATAATATAGAAAGATGCATAAGTCACATATGTGTCTCTGGTAATTAATACTAATAATTAACTTTTTTTATTTTTTTTTTATTGCATTTTAGGTTTGGGGGTACATGTGAAGAACATGCAAGATTGTTGCATAGGTACACACATGGCAGTGTGATTTGCTGCCTTCCTCCCCATCACTTATATCTGGTGATTCTCCCCATGCTATCTCTCCCCAACTCTCCATCCCCCACTGTCCCTCCCCTATTTCCGCACTACAGACCCCAGTGTGACATGCTCCCCTCCCTGTGTCTGTGTGTTCTCATTGTTCAACACCCACCTATGAGTGAGAACATGTGGTGATTTTCTGTTTTTGTGTCAGCTTGCTGAGAATGTTGGTTTCCAGGTTCATCCATGTTCCTACAAAGGGCACAAATTTATCATTTTTGATGGCTGCATAATATTCCATGTTGCATATGTGCCATATTTTCCCTGTTCAGTCTATCATCGATGGGCATTTGGGCTGGTTCCATGTATTTGCTATCGTCAGCAGTGCTGCAGTGAACATTCATGTGCATGTGTCCTTACGGTAGAATGATTTATAGTCCTTTGGATATATACCCAGTAATGGGAATGCTGGGTCAAATGGAATTTCTATTTCTAGGTCCTTGAGGAATCGCCACACTGTCGTTCTTTTTGCTTAGAATTGACTTGGCTATGGGGGCTCTCTTTTGGTTCCATATGAAGTTTAAGATGGTTTTTTCCAGTTCTGTGAAGAAGGTCATTGGTAGCTTGATGGGGACAGTGTTGAATCTGTAAATTACTTTGGGCCATATGGCCGTTTTTACAATATTGGGTCTTCCTAACCATGAACACAGAATGTTTCTCCAGCTGTTTGTGTCCTCTCTTATTTCGTTGAGCACTGGTTTGTAGTTCTCCTTGAAGAGGTCCTTTACATTCCTTGTTAGTTGTATTCCTAGGTATTTTATTCTCTTTGTAGCAATGGTGAATGGCAGTTGGTTCTTGATTTGGCTCCCTTTAAGTCTGTTATTGGTGTATAGAAATGCTTGTGATTTTTGCATATTTATTTTGTATCCTGAGACTTTGCTGAAGTTGCTTATCAGTTTCAGGAGACTCTGGACTGAGATGATGGGGTCTTCTAGATATACAATCATGTCATCTGCAAAGAGAGACAGTTTGACTTCCTCCTTTCCTATTTGAATACCCTTTATTTCTTTTTCTTGCCTGATTGCTCTGGCTAGAAGTTCCAGTACTATATTGAATGGGAGTGGTGAGAGAGGACATCCTTGTCTAGTGCCAGATTTCAAAGGGAATGCTTCTAGTTTTTGCCCATTCAGTATGATATTGGCTGTTGGTTTGTCGTAAATAGCTTTTATCATTTTGAGATACATTCCGTCAATACCTAGTTTATTGAGAGTTTTTAGCATAAAGGCTGTTGAATTTTGTCAAAAGCCTTCTCTGCATCAATTGAGATAATCATGTGGTTTTTGTCTTTGGTTCTGTTTATTTGGTGAATTTTGTTTATAGACTTGCATATGTTGAACCAGCCTTGCATCCCCGGGATGAATCCTACTTGATCATGGTGGATAAGCTTTTTGATGTGCTGTTGCAATCGGTTTGCCAGTATTTTATTGAAGATTTTTGCATCTATGTTCATCATGGATATTGGCCTGAAGTTTTCTTTTCTTGCTGAATCTCTGCCGGGTTTTGGTATCAGATGATGTTGGTCTTATAAAATGATTTGGGAAGGATTCCTTCTTTTTGGATTGTTTGGAATAGTTTCAGAAGGAATGGTACCAGCTCCTCTTCGTATGTCTGGTAGAATTCAGCTGTGAACCCATCTGGACCAGGGCTTTTTTTGGGCGGTAGGCTCTTAATTGCTGCCTTGACTTCAGACCTTGTTATTGGTCTATTCAGGGTTTCGACTTCTTCCTGGTTTAGACTTGGGAGGATGCAAGTGTCCAGGAATTTATCCATTTCTTCCAGGTTTATTAGTTTATGTGCATAGAGATGTTTGTAATAATCTCTGATGATGGTTTGAATTTCTGTGGAATCTGTGGTGATATCCCCTTTATTATTTTTTATTTCATCTATTTGATTGTTCTCTCTTTTCTTTTTTATTAATCTGGCTAGTGGTCTGTCTATTTTGTTGATGTTTTCAAAAAACCAGCTCCTAGATTTACTGATTTTTTGAAGGGGTTTTTGTGTCTCTTTCTCCTTCAGTTCTGCCCTGATCTTAGTTATGTCTTGTCTTCTGCTAGGTTTTGAGATTTTTTATCTTCCTCCTCTAGCTCTTTTAATTTTGACGACAGGGTGTCAATTTTAGTCTCTCCTTGCTTCTCATATGGGCATTTATTGCTATATATTTTCCTCTAGAGACTGCTTTAAATGTGTCCCAGAGATTCTGGTATGTTATGTCTTCGTTCTCGTTGGTTTCGAAGAACATCTTTATTTCTGCCTTCATTTCATTGTTTATCCAGTCAACATTCAAGAGCCAGTTGTTCAGTTTCCATGAAGCTGTGCGGTTCTGAGTTAGTTTCTGAATTCTGAGTTCTAACTTGATTGCACTGTGGTCTGTAAGGCTGTTTGTTATGATTTCCATTCTTTTGCATTTGCTGAGGAGTGATTTACTTCCAATTATATGGTCAATTTTAGAGTAGGTGTGATGTGGTGCTGAGAAGAATGTATATTCTGTGGATGTGGGGTGCAGAGTTCTGTAAATGTCTATCAGGTTTGCTTGGTCCAGGTCAGAGTTCAAGTCCTGGATATCCTTGTTAATTTTCTGTCTCGTTGAACTGTCTAATATTGACAATGGGGTGTTAAATTCTCCCACTATTATTGTGTGAGAGTCTACGTCTCTTTGTAAGTCATTAAGAACTTGCCTTATGTATCTGGGTGCTCCTGCATTGGGTGCGTATATATTTAGGATCATTAGCTCTTCTTGTTGCATTGATCCTTTTACCATTATGTAATGTCCTTCTTTGTCTCTTTTGATCTTTGTTGGTTTAAAGTCTATTTTATCAGAGACAAGAATTGCAACTCCTGCTTTTTTTTGCTCTCCATTTGCTTGGTAAATCTTCCTCCATCCCTTTATTTTAAGCCTTTGTGTATCCTTGCATGTGAGAGTGGTTTCCTGGATACAGCACACCAATGGGTTTTTGCTTTTTATCCAGTTTGCCAGTCTGTGTCTTTTGATTGGGGCATTTAGCCCATTTACATTTAGGGTTAATATTGTTATGTGTGAATTTGATCCCGCCATTTTGATTCTAGATGGCTATTTTGCCCGTTAGTTGATGCAGTTTCTTCATTGTGTTGATGCTGTTTGCCATTTGGTATGTTTTTGGAGTGGCTGGTACTGGTTGTTCCTTTCTATGTTTAGTGCCTCTTTCAGGAGCTCTTGTAAAGCAGGCCTGATGGGGATGAAATCTCTGAGTACTTGCTTGTTTGCAAAGGATTTTATTTTTCCTTCACATATAAAGCTTAGTTTGACTGGATATGAAATTCTGGGTTGAAAGTTCTTTTCTTTAAGGATGTTGAATATTGGCCCCCACTCTTTTCTGGCTTGTAGGGTTTCTGCTGAGAGACCTGCTGTGAGTCTGATGGGCTTCCCTTTGTGGGTAACCCGACCTTTCTCTCTGGCTTCCCTTAGCATTTTCTCCTTCATTTCAACCCTGGTGAATCTGATGATTATGTGCCTTGGGGTTCCTCTTCTTGAGGAATATCTTTGTGGTGTTCTCTGTATTTCTTGGATGTGAATATTGGTCTGCCTTGCTAGGTTGGGGAAGTTTTCCTGGATAATATCCTGAAGAGTATTTTCCAGCTTGGATTCATTCTCTCCTTCACATTCAGGTACACCTATCAAATGTAGATTAGGTCTTTTCACATAGTACCCTATTTCTCAGACATTTGTTCATTCCTTTTTACCCTTTTTTCTCTACTCTTTCCTTCTCGTTTTATTTCATTGAGTTGATCTTTGACCTCTGATATCTTTTCTTCTGCTTGGTCAATTCGGCTGTTGAAACTTGCGTATGCTTCGCAAAGTTCTCATGTTGTGTTTTTCAGCTCCATCAATTCACTTATATTCCTCTCTAAGTTGGTTATTCTCGTTAGCATTTCATGAAATCTTTTTTCAAGGTTCTTAGTTTCTTTGCATTGGGTTAGAACATGTTCTTTTAGCTCACAGAAATTTCTTATTACTCACTTTCTGAAGCCGGATTCTGTCAATTCATCATACTCATTCTCCATCCAGCCTTGTTCCCTTGCTGGTGAGGAGTTGTGATCCCTTATAGGAGGAGAGGCGTTCTGATTTTGGTGTTTTCATCCTTTTTGCACTGGTTTCTTCCCATCTTTGTGGATTTGTCCACCTGTCGTCTTTGTAGTTGTTGACTTTCAGATTGGGTCTCTAAGTGGACATCCAGTTTGTTGATGATGAAGTTATTTCTTTCTGTTTCTTAGTTTTCCATCTAATAGTCTGGTCCCTCTGCTGTAGGACTGCTGAGGTCCACTCCAGGCCCTCCTGGCCTGGGGATCACCTGCAGCGGCTACAGAACAGTAAGGGTTGCTGCCAGTTTCTTCTTCTGCTATCTTTGTCCCAGAAGGATACCTGCCAGATGTCAATCTGAGCTCTCCTTTATGAGGTGACTCTTTGGATATACGGGGGTCAGGGAGCTGCTTGAGGAGACAGTCTGTCCTTCATAGGAGCTCAAGTGCTCAGCTGTGAGCTCCGTTGTTCATTTAGAGCTGCTGGGCAGATACTTTTAAGTCTGCTGCAGCAGAACTCATAAACCCCCTTTTGTTCCCCCAGGCGCTCTGTCCCAGGGAGTTAGGGATTTATTTATGAGTTTCTGTTGTGCTGCTGCCTTTTTTCAGGACCATGCCCAGCGAGGAGGCAGCCTAGTCACTGTCTGCCTGCAGAGGCTTTGCTGAGCTGCTGTGGGCTCTGCCCAGCTGCCGTGTGAACTTCTCTGCAGTCGTGTTTATACGGGTGTAGTTAGAAATGCCTCGGCAATGGTGGCCCACTTCTATGATGGCAGACTCTCTCTGTAATGGTGGGCTGCCTCGGCAATGGCAGGCTGCCTCAGCAATGGCAAACTACCTCCGTAGTGGTGGACTGCCTCGGTAATGGCGGGTGCCCCTCCCCCACAGAGCTGCAGTGTCCAGGGTTGAGCTGTGCTTGCTGTGAAACTCTCAATCCAGAGCATTTCTGATTGCTGTTTTATTGTGGGGGTGGGACCAGTCAAGCCTAATCACCTGGCTCCCTGCCTCAGAGCATTTTTTTTTTTTTTTTTTTTTGAAGGATTGACTGTGTCCCAGGTGTTCCAGTTGCCTGTTGAAAAGGCACAGGATCTTTGTGATTTCCCATGCGGCAACCCTCTGCGCCAGTTGAAACAGCTGAGCTGAGATTCTTGGCCCTTTTTGCCCGGGAATCTCCTGGCCTGGCTCCCTGTTTCAGTCCACTTTTTAGTCAGATGAATGGGCAACTCTGCCTTCCCAGAGCTCCAATCACCAGCTAAAACAGTGGCTGGACCTGTGTATTTTGTATGGAGAACCCCCGCGCCGGGGCGCCGGCAAAACAGCCACGCCGGCCAAAACAGCCACGCCGGCCAAAACAGCTGGCACCGTGGGGCTCCTCCACCTGGGAATCTCCTGGTCTGTGTGCAATAAAAATCCATCTGGAAATGTGGCTTCCAATCACCCTCTGCACTTCCACTGGGAACTGCAACCCGGAGCTGCTGCTAATTGGCCATCTTGGATCGAGAAAAAATAATAATTAACTTTTAATTGAGCACTTTGTAGCCTCTGAAGGATGGACTATCCAGACTAGAATCCCATTTCATCCTCACAGAAACTGGCAAGAAGTCATGGACAGTCTTGTTTCCCTATTTCATAAAAGAGGAACCTGAGGTTAATGGATTTAAATTGTTGCCCAGGATGAGCTAATAAAACTGGAGCTTGACTTCAAGGCTTGTGGACCCATAGCTCATGCATAGCCTTGGACTGCAACAGAATAATCTGAGTTGCTTTCAATATCTACCTTTTCTGAGTTCAGGACAGTTGATTCTCTTCCTAGGTCAGGGTGCGATTTATGCTAATGGGCTTCTGACTTTTCAGAATTTTTTCACTCATATATATATCTCCAGTGACTACTTAGCTAAGTGCTAGCTGCTGTAACAAACTCCCAAATCTAAAGAACATAACATCATTTCTTTATTTTATTTATTTATTTTTTTGAGACAGTCTCACTCTGTTGCCCAGGCTGGAGTGCAGTGGCACAATCTTGGCTCACTACAACCTCCGCCTCCTTGGTTCAAGTGATTCTTCTGCCTCAGCCTCCGAAGCAGCTAGACCACAGCATGCACTATTGTGCCTGGCTACCTTTTTGTATTTTAAGTAGAAATGCCATGTTGGCCAGGCTGGTCTCGAGCTCCTGGCCTCAAGAGATCTGTCCACCTTGGCCTCTATAAGTGCTGAACATAATTTATTTCTACTCCGGTAAGATGCAAAGACTATACTTAACTGATAAGCACCTCTCCTATATGTGGTGATTTAGGGACTCACACTTTTTTAGTTTTGTGGCTCTACCATGTTCAGCGTGGGGCTTCCAGAATCATCTTGCTCATTTGCCTTAAGCCAGAAGAGAAAGATAGAACAAGAATAGGTAATTTGTATGCTCTAAGCTTAGATATGCTAGTCATCCTTCTAGGGACATTCCTTTGTCTGGAACTCAGCCATATAGCCACACGAAAAGGCAAGAAAGTCTGGGAACTGTAGTCCATCTAAGTACTCAGGAATATGACTGACTGTAGCTTACCTCAGCCATGTTGAACTTAAATAAATCTGTTAAGATTTCCTCCTTCTAGTCAAGATTCAATTATATTTTCTTTTTCTTCTTCTTTTGAGATGGAGTCTGGCTGTCACCAGGCTGGAGTGCAGTGTGCCATCTCGGCTAACTGCCACCTCTGCCTCCTGGGTTCAAGTGATTCTCCTGCCTCAGCCTCCCAAGTAGCTGGAATTGCAGGCACATGCCACCACATCCAGCTAAGTTTTTATATTTTTGGTAGAGACAGGGTGTTATCATGTTGGTCAGGCTGGTCTCGAATGCCTGACCTGAAGTGATCCGCCTGCCTTGGCCTCCCAAAGTACTGGGAACTTTGATTCCAGTGTGAGGCACTTCGTTCAGCCATAATTATATTTTCTTAAGGACAGGCCCAGTTCTTCAGAAGCCATCTCCTAATGCCCCACCTTCCTTTCTGCAGGTGACTAAACCAATTACTACCATGTTCTCTCCCTAATACATGAGATTAGGCTACTTGAAACCCCCATCTAGAGAATTTGTACTAAAAGTGTCTGAGCATATAAGAAGAAAAACTAATTTGTAAAAGTTTATATGAATAATTTTTGTTTTTACTAACATAAAGTGGCAAAAAGTGAAAGAGATGTATTTATTCCATTTGACAGAAATGTCACATTATTTTTGTAATACTACATGAATTTGACTTTGATGTTACCCCACCAAACTGTCAGGCAAGTCAACCCAGTCATTTTGAGAGCTGCTTCTCCTTTCACCTTCTCTTCACATCCCTCCCATAAACCATTAGAGATGCCTCCTTATAGGCTCCTTGCTGGAGCCTTCAACTGCAGCCAGAAGACCCTCTTCTCAAAACCTTTCTACTCATTGCTTCCCTCGCTTGCCTCCTGCCTCTTTCTGCTTCATACTTTATGTTCTCGTAATACCTGCTCATACCTCCCGCTTGTCATGCTGTTTCTTCTGCTAGGCATGACCTTCACATACGTCTTCATTTGACTGAAACAAAGCAGTACACCCGGGTAACTATCAGTCCTGGTGTCAGATTTCTGGAGTTCAGATTCTGGTTCTTTTGCTTATTAGTCATTTGACCCTGCCTAACCCTTTTAACCTTTCTTTGCTGCAATTTAGTCATTTATAAAAATGAAGAGATAATAACACCCACGTCATAATGTTTACATAAAGATTTCGTGAGCCAAGACATGTAAATGCACTTAGATTACTGCTTGACACACATTTAGCACTTCATAAACCTTGCCTGTCATTATTAACTCCTCCTCAACCTGCAGGATTCGTATGAGGCATCATCTCATCCCACTTTGTGCTCTATTCTTATCTCTCTTTTCTCATGGGCTGGATGTATGCCTGTTGGTCATAGCACTACCCACATTACCTCAAAATTATCCGTTTAGGTATCTTTATGCCAAAAAACCCTGGAGAAAATGGACTACATTTTATTTACATTTTACCCTTATGGATAAAATACTACTTGGTATATAGAAGGTACTCAATAAATGTTGACTAGGCTTAATTTATAAGCTTAAATGCTATCCTCCAAAGTTAAGGCAAAACATGCAAAGTCATAACGAGATATTCAAAACTTCCTATTTGTAAGTGGCCTACAAGCTTAGCATGAGAGCATGTTGGTGTTTAATATAAGCAGCAAGCAAACGATACTCCACAGATACAGTAAGTATTTGCTTCTATGTTATTGGAAAGGGAACTCAACCATTACCATTCCACTTGATGGTAAGCAGAGGGAGATAGACGTGTGGTTTGTGCTTCCAAACAACAAACCACCTTACATCACTAATTTATATTGCTTTTCGGCATAAAGACATAATCAATGATCAATTTCAGTTAACAACTCTTGGTAGATCTCATTCTGTATATTGTACAAAGTAATTTTTTCTTATATATAATAGTTTCAAATTCACGTATATATGTCTCACATACACATAATTTGTGTTACCGTGTGTAGTCAGGAATAGAACACCTTAATAACTCAGACATAAGTTAATTTTCGTTATGAACTAATTCAAATGATAAACTTCAGACACCTATGCCTATAGTTCACTATGCTTTTTCTTTTATTCATATTCTATTTTACTCCTGAGGAGAAAGAAAATTAGGGCCAATGTTACAATCTGCAGAAGAGTCCGTTTTAGTTGAGCCTCACAGAAAATGCTATAATAATCCAAGCTGTCCCACCAATAAACAAGTTCTTTGCTAGGTAGTGAGTGGCCCCTCTATGGGAGATTTCAAACAACACAAGGAAGACTCTATAAGGGACCTAGAGAAGGTATTCTAGACAAGAAGTTTGAGTCAGATATATATCCAAGCTCCTACCAGCACCACCAATGGTGGAAAATTCTATTGTTCTGCACTTAACCACTACCTAAGATCATTCATTAAGCATAATCAGAAAGGAGGGTGTAATTACTGCCTAACAGAGTGCTGAGGGTGGGAACCTGAAAAGTCAACCTGCCTTTGAGGCAAAGGATATGTGCAGAACCAGTACACAGGCACATATTTGAGTAACAAAGAGTCGGGTAAATGCAGAAATGTAGAAGAATGTGGCAAAGGTCTAATGAGGAAATATAGTTAGAGGGGCCAGAAATTTTTTAGTAGGAATAATATTTATTGAATGCTTACTATGTGTCTAGAATTTTGCTGAACATATTACAGGTATAATTTTATCTAATCCTTGCAATGACACTATGATCTAGTTACTGTTATCACCTGGGTTCAGATGAGGAATCTGAGGCTGCCCAATCCCATATAGTTCTAGTAAGTGATGGAGCCAGGCCTTAGTTCCAAATAGAGCTGGCTTCAAAGCCATGTGCACATATGCCTCTCCTAAACAGAGCTAGACTGGCCTTCACTCCCTTTAATGTAGAAAGTGTTGGCTGCACAGTGTGTGGAAAGACTGGTGGGGCTTAAATACACAAAGCCCTGGGTAAAACCTACAGGTTTGAGAATCCTTTCCACATGTGGTACCTGCTTATGTCTGCATAAACCAGAATTCACTTTTTGACAGCCAGACCTGTCTCAAAGGTATGTTTTGTTTGACTCCTAGCATTCTTTAAATATATTCAATCAATATTAAACTATCAGACACATCACAAATGATATTAGATTTCTAGTGTCTTGAAAAAGCCAAAAGAAGATCTTTCTTTTTGTTTAATTATATGTTCTGGGGTACCTGTGCAGAACGTGCAGGTTTGTTACATAGGTATATATGTGCCATGGTGGTTTGCTGCAGCCATCAACCCCTCATCTACATTACGTGTTTCTCCTAATACTATCCTTCTCCTATCTGCACACCCCGCAACAGGCCCCAGTGTATGGTGTTCCCCTCCTTGTGTCCATGGGTTCTCATTGATCAACTCCCGCTTGTGAGTGAAACCACTTGGTGTTTGGTTTTCTGTTCGTGTGTTAGTTTGCTGAGAATGATGGTTTCCAGCTTCATCCATGTCCCTGCAAAAGACCTGAACTCATCCTTTTTTATGGCTGCATAGTGTTTCATGATGTATATGTGCCACATTTTCTTTATCCAGTCTACTATTAATGGGCATTTGGGTTGGTTCCACGTCTTCGCTATTGTGAACAGTGCTGCAGTGAACATATGTGTGCATGTGTCTTTGTAGTAGAATGATTTGTAATCCATTGGATATGTATCCAGTATTGGGATTGCTGGGTCAAATGGTATTTCTAGTTCTAGATCCTTGAGGAGTCACCACACTGTCTTCCACAATGTTTGAACTAATTTGCACTCCCACCAACAGTATAAAAGTGTTCCTATTTCTCTGCATCCTCTCCAGCATCTGTTGTTTCCTGACTTTTTAATGATCGCCATTCTAACTGGCATGAGATGGTATCTCTGTGTGGTTTTTGATTTGCATTTCTCTAATGACCAGTGATGATGAGCATTTTTTCATGTTTGTTGGCTGCATAAATGTCTTTTTTAGAGAAGTGTCTGTTCATACTAAGCCCTCCATTGCTTGGAGCTGAAAAGCAGCTGCCCCCTTCTAACAGGGTATGTTTGTTCCATTTCACTTCGGTCCCCACCATTCCTTCTTATCTTCCTGACTTTGTCCTGTTGGAATCACTAACACTCCCTGTCTGGCCCCACCAGGCATTTCAATTTGAAATCTACAGAAGAGACCAACATGACATAGTAATGCTAAAAAGTCTCTAAGTGTTCTTTCTTCTTAACAAGATGTCTAATGCTATTTTTTATTGTTATACTTCAAATATTGCTATATAGGAATATAAAACACATGCAAAATAAATGTCAGGTTTAGCTTTTTTTTTAATGATACATTTTTAACCTAGCATTTTTAAAAATGTCACCAAGTATTTCAGTGTTCACACACAGTTCAGGTGGCCTCTCCCAGGCAAGCCACTTCACTCACCACCCGTCCTCCCTGCTCTTCTGACCTCATCTGCTGATAGTATAATCTGTCTTACAACCCAACATAAATTCACTACATAAGTAATTTCCCCCCAAGGCTATTTTTCCATGACCACGTGCAAGCAAATTGCCTATTTTCTTCTTCCCCAATGTACAGCAGAGGTCACCGTGTCTTCTTGTACAATTTGGCTTCCTTAAATGCAAAGCAAGTGCTTTGTTCATCAATACTTTAATGTCACCTTGCCTGCCATTCCCATCTGGTTTTCATCTGTGACTATGAGAGAAGCCATTGAGGTAATTCACCCATGTTCTCAGGTGTTCTGTGCCACTGGAGTAAGAGGGAAGCTTCATGCAGAGGCAAAAAAGGAGACAAGGGATAACCCACGTTTAAGTCAGATGAAAGAAGGAGACCTGTTTCAGGGAGCTGTTGGGCTGAGTCATCTCTCAGCAAAATTGTGAATCTTACTCTGTGTGTGTGTGTGTATGTTCGTCTCTTCATTCGTTTATTCCTTGAAATGTTTTATTAAATGTATGTCAGTGCATTAAGATATTTAATTTTAACAGAAATCATATGTTGTATATAGTCTTGCTGTTCCAACATGACAGAGAAGAAATTGGGATTTACAGAAGCTAAGTGACTGCCCAAATCACACAGCTATTAAGTGCTAAGAAAAGAATGTGAATGCTAGCAGGCTGGCATAGAAGCCCCCAGTCTTAACCGCTCTACTGTTCGGTTCCCATTTGTGTCCTGAGGCTTTTATATAAGATAAATGTCACCGACCCATGGTGGTAGGTACTGCTAATAAAATGCTAGAATAAGATACAGTGTGAGAATTTCTCACCTCTCCCCTTCTCTAAGGAGACCTGGGACATTCGCCTCAGGGTTTGTACTTACCTTTTTGTCCCGCTACCTTTCTCCTCATCTTGCCTCATATATCTATATCTGTATCTATATGTATATCTATATCTATATCATCTATCTGTATGGAAGCTCTTGTGTTTTAAAATTTATAAATTTATGAGGTACAAGTGTGATTTGGTTACATGCATAGATCATGTACTGGTGACATCAGAGCTTTTAGGGTATTCATCACCCAAATAAATTACTTTGTACACATTAAGTAATTTTTCATCATCCAACCCCTGAGTATACTCACTCCCTCACCCTTCTGAAGCTTCACTATCATTCTACCCTGTATGTCCATGTGCACACATTATTTAGCTCACACTTACAAGGGAGAACATGCAGTATTTGACTTTCTGTTTCTTAGTTATTTCATTTAGGATAATGGCCTTCAGTTCTATCCATGCTGCTGCAAAAGACGTTACTATTGTTTATGGCTAAATAGCATTCCATTGTGTATATATGCCACACTTTCTTTATCCAGTCATCCCTTGATGGACACTTAGGTTGATTCCCTATCTGTGCCAATGTGGACAGTGCTGCAGCACCATACAGGTGCAGGTGACACTTGCCTCTTAACCCCACTGTAGGTACATTGGAAGCTTCAGATGAATGCTTTTGGTGATATCACTATTATCAGCCTGTTGAAATTTAACAGAGGACCAAACTAACATCAGCCAAGTGTTTTGTGGTTCACTATAGCTCGTATTAGTGTTCCTTGCCACCTTTTTATTAGGTGGGCATTATTATTACCAATATGTTATGGAAAAAAATTGACAGAGAAGCAAAGTGATCTTGCAAGGCCATGACACTTGAGGAAGCTGTTATATTTAGGTTCAAAAAAAGTATTGAGTCTCACTCAGAAACTATCTTTATGAGAACAATCTTCTTTCCATCTTGTAGTAGATCATTTTCATGATATATTACTTCAAAAAAAAAAAAAAGAAATCTTTCTGTCATGAACTCAGTAACTGCTGAGTCACAAGGTGGGCCCAGTCAGGTACACCTAGGTAATTCTCAAGCCCTCAGGACTGAGCATGCTGGGGCTTTTCTCCCACCTGCTTGTCTCATCCCCTCTTCCATTGCCTTTTTCTTTTCTCCCCTTGCACCTTCACTCCTTAAAAGAATTCACATTCCAGCCTTTGCTGAAATGAACAAGTGTAGTATTACAGGAAAGAGCATGGTTGTCGAATTCTGCTTGATCAGGTTTGAGTCCCTGTTCTCCTGAATACTAGCCGTGGATACTGGTCCCTGATTCTCTAAGATGGTGATTCTCAAAGTGTGGTGCCTGGCTCAGCGGCATCAGCATCATCTGTGATCTTGTGACAAATGCAAATTCAGAGGCTCCACCGCAGACCTTCTGAATGAGAGTCTTCTGGAGGTAAATCTTAGCAATCTGTAGTTTAACAAGCCCTCTAGGAGTTTCTGATAAATACCACAGTGTGAAACCACCACCCTAAAATACTTTATTCATCAGATGTGTATAATAATACTTGCTTAACAGAGTTTCTTTGAGGATTAAATAAAATAAAACAGGTAAAGCATACAACCAAGTGCCTAGCCCATAAAATATGCTCAGAATATGGCAGGTTTTCATATCGGTTGGAATAGACTGGTGATGAATAGAGATATCAAATGCATAGCCATACAACTGCTGGAAAACTCAGCACATCATGCATGCAAGTAAATATTAGCTCACGTCTCTAAGCCCTCAAACACAAGGCACCTCTCCTGCCAACACAGATGGCCAGGGAGCAATGGAAACTTGAGTCGCTTGTCTAAGATCCTTTACTTCCTTGCTCCTCAGCACTTCAAGGCTACCAGCTCTCTATTGCTAGGTCAAGGCCCAAGTCCTTTCCATTGTGTGCATGGTTATTTTGGCTTTGTAAGACATACTTATTAAACAAAGAACATCTAGCTGGAACCAGGTGCAAAGAGCCTGGCCAGCAGTGCTACACCAGAGAAGAATATATATAGCTCGTGTGAAGCAGGCCAAATATTTCCATGGCGTTTGCTCACACTGGCAGGAAATGGCAGCAAAAGCAGTGAAGCAAAGGGATTTACTGGATTTGAAGGGGATCTAGCTGAAAAAGATCAGAGGTTTGGACAAAGTTGTCAGTAAAACATGTACAACTAAATGTGAAAAGGTAAATATTAAAAATACTTCTCAGGTCCTTTTTTGGTTGGTGATCTTCAGAAGGTTTTCCACATTTCACTGGACTCTTACAGGGGTTCAGAGAGGGAGAAATATTCTGTATTAATTGTTTACAGAAAAGGAGAGAGGTAATACAGTTCAACCAGACTATGCAGCTGGTAATAGGACCTAGACTCAAACCCAGATGCCTCTATTTGTTCTGTTTGGAATACCTGCTCCAATCATCCCCTCACCCATTGCAGTTCTAATCTGACTGGATCTTTTAGGATCAAACCTAAAGTTCTACTTCCTCCCAGTGCCCCACCTTGTCTCGTTAACAGAAGGAGCCTTTTCTTAATCTGCACGTGCAGAGGTTCTATTCCCTGAATTGATGTATTAACTCTTTCATTGCTGCAGCAGATATCTGCAGAATGCCAAATATGACCCAGGCTCTCTCTAGGCACTGAGGTTGTTTGCAGTTGTCATTCTGGTGTATGACATGGACATTAAGCATATAACATGATAAATTGTATGGCAACATAGAGTGTGTGGGTACATGCTATGAACGAGAAGCAACATGCTAGAAAGAGAAGTAATTGAGATCTACTTTTGACTTGAAAGTCAGGAGCACTCCCTAGAGAAAGATTTTCCAGCTGAGATCTGAAGGACATGTAGCAGCCTGCCAGGTAACAACTGGTGGGAAGAGCATTTAAGGCAGAGGGAGCAGCACTTTGAAGACCCTGAAGTGCATAGAAGGAACCAAAAGAAGGTGAGTGGAACTGGAGAATGATGATTTAGGGTAACAGGTAAGCCAGGGGCTTACAGAGTACATTTAATAAAGCAGTTGGGAGCTACTGAAGATTCTTAAGCAAAGGGGAGACAATCTGATCTGTGTTTTGACAAAATCCCACTAACTTGAGTATGGAGAATGGATTAGAGGGAGCAAGAATAGTATTGAGGATACCAGTTGAGAGGTTATTCCAAAGTGCAAGCAAGGAGCTTAGGTTGAGGGGAGAGGAATAAGGGGAAAGTAGAAGACTCAGGCGTATTTTGGAGATTGAATAGGCAGCACATGGCTATGGACTGGATATATGGAGAAGAAATCAAGAGTGACCACAGCATTTGTGCCTTGGGCTAATAGGTGGATTAACAGAGGTGATTTGCACCCAGATGGGGGAATCTTAGGGAGGAGTGAGACTGAGTAAAAGAAAACACTTAATTGTTCTTCTATTCTGGTGCTCATCAGAGCATATCTTCCATTTCAGCTCTATGAGCGTATATTTTATGTTTTTTATGACATCCTAAAGAACTGAGTCTTGAAGGATTTTATTTATCACTTATCCATCCACCAATATGCCACTAATACAGTCCTTGGACCATAGTAAGAGTTCAAAGAATATGTATGATTCGGTTGATTGATTGGTTTAATAAATGAATACAAACAGTGTTCAGCCCAATGCCTGGAAAATGGCAAATGCTTAGTGAAAATGTTAACTGTTGTATTTCACAATAATAACATGCCTTTTGCAAACTGAACTTGTATCTCCCAAAAGCTTCCATAAAGAGTAAATGCAACACAGTTTAGTGTATAACCAAATCCCCAGGTCCTGACACATTTACAGTTTAACAAAACACTGAAGCTTCTAATTAAAAAATAATAAGCTTGCATATTATGGTGACACAAGCGTAACGGGGCAGTTGTATGTGTTACAGCTGTTACTCTGCTCTGCAAGCTTTGCCCTCAGAGCTTTCCATTAAAAGCAACACTGCATTCACTCCTCACGCCATATGCAGATCCTGAAAGCATTTTCTTCCCTCTTTGTAAAATGTGAGATGAAAGAGTGGAGAACGGTGTATGAGATAGATAGACACACACCACACTTTCAGCAACCAGGACTACTTTCATAAAACCCCTTATTTCCACCTCGCTATCCACCGTGGCCTCTGATTTGCTGGGTGACCTTGAATAACTTTCCTGATATTTTTGCACTTTTGTGTGTAATATTTTTAAGTGCAAAAGTTGGTGTCAATTTGCCTAGCTGAGATTGGGTTAGAGTAGTTAACACTATCCCCAAACACTATCATGCTGATATATTGTGCCAAATATGATTTTCATATTCAGACTAATAATAGAGAAAATTAAGTGCCATGGTAAGTTAACAAATTTAATTCCATCACATTATGAAATGCTTGCAAGTTTTCTAATAGAGGCCATTCCGGTCTGAGAAATATAAGAAGTAATCTCTATAATGCAAGATTATGGTTATTCATGAAAGTGTGCTAATTGTATCTTTCTTTACCTTGGGGAGCTTTGTAAATATGATTAAATGGCCCAATGTAGCGTGGTTTGAGAGGTTTTGGGACCTGCCTGCTATTGATAATACTGCTTTCCACATCTTGTCACACCAACTGAAGGTCTACTTTTAGCAATTTGAGGCTGTGTTTTGACAGATTGTGTACTAGCTACTTATTCTGTTAGCAAACATCACATAGAAGTAAATGTGATTACTTATTTCTGAGACTATCTCAGTGGAATGTAACCTCCGTAAGGTCATGGATAATATCTGATTTGCTGAATTTCATATCATCAGCAATCACTTGAAATACCTATCACATTTAGTAAGCACTCACTAAAACACTACAAGAATAATTAGTGCATTCATGAAGAAGCATAAAAGAGACAGGTGGAGATGGGCAGATGGGAGTTCAAATCCAAACTCCACCACTTACTGGCTACGTGATCTTGACCAAGTTACTCATTCTACTGGAATGCACTTTTTGAATCTGGGTTCAATATGTTTCTCAAAAGTTGTTGAGGGTCAAATAAGGGAACATGTGTAAAGCACTTAGCTTAGTGACTGATATACAATACGCAGGCAGTAAATTCAGGACCCTTCTACCCACACTGTGAATTTTGGTTCAGTTAGAACCAATTCAACACACATTCCAGAACCTAGTAGGGTCATGCAGAGACAAAAGAAAAAGCACACTACCGTCTTTACCCTCATGGATGGTATAGGCCATTGAGAACATAAGTCGTCAACCTAAGACTTTTAAACTAGTACTTCCTAGTCCCAGAGAAGAGAGGATTCTGCCTCAGTCTCTGCACTTTGCAGGGTCCCATTCTGGCCCTCCTCTGGCTGTACCTTTTCTCAAAGGGTGAGGATTCTGTGGTGCCAAGGGGACATGAGTACTCCAAACCCAACTTCTGATTTATATCCTGTATATATACAGAACCCCAAACTTGCTAAGCCACGTAGTACAAGCCGCCTTCTGGAACCTGCATTGACCTCTTCTGGTTTATATTCCTGAGTTAAAACTGCAAGTCATGTGTGTGGACCCCTTATAAATGAAAGGTGGTCAAGGAGCAGGGATTTGCAGAGAAAATAAAGGGTACTTGAGCATGAAGCCTGAGGTGTCCACCCATGAAGGCACACATGCAAGGGCCTCTCTCTGGGATGATTATGTAAGAAAATGAAAGTAAATAATGAACACAAAGACTGGCACATTGCAAGCATCCAATAATATGGGAGAAGAGTATAAGGATGAAGCAATCAGCTTATATCTAGTGAAGCCCAACAGAGTGGAAACAAACAAGTTTCCAGAGGAAGTGGCATTTGAGAGCTGTGAAGAATTTGGACTCAAGATGGGGAAATGGGCAACCCAAACAGATGCTCAAGCAAAGTTGTGAATTCAGAAATTATATGGCATTGAGAGAAGGGTGAGTGATCTCTTCTCAGTGATACTTCAGATATATAGAAAGATATCCAAGAAGGTGAACTGAAGAAAGCAAGTTTGGGTGAAGTTGTTTTATCACTGCTGTAACAAGTTACCAAAAAATTCGTGATTTAATGCAACACAAATTAATTCCCCTACGGTTCTGGAGGTCGGAAGTCTGACATAAGTCTTGCAGGGCTAAGATTAAAGTATAGACAGAACTGTGCCCTTCTGGAAGCTCCAGGGGAGAATTTGTTCCTTGCTCCTTTCAGCTTCTAGAGGCTGCCGATGTTTCTTAGGTTTTGATCTCAATCCGTTCATTTTCTGCTTCCATGTCACATCTCCTCTCTGATCTCTCTTCCTGCTGTTTTTTTTTTTTTCTTACAAGGACCCTTGTGATTACATTGGGCTCACCTGATGTACAGGATAATCTCCTTATCTTAAGATCTTTAACTTAATCACATCAGCAAAGTCTCTTTTAGTGTATAAGGTAGCACATTCACAGGTTCCTGGGATAGGGATGTGGGCATATTTGGAGGCATTACTCAGTCTACCTTAGTTGTCAAGTTCTCATACATGAGATTAAGAGGTCGTTTTATTTTTGAGAGAAAGGTTTCAGTTTTATTGACAGGAATTAGCCATGTGGGTATAGAGTTTGCCGAATTTGTGAATCTATATCCATTGTGTGGGGAGGGTTCTGCCACGACTTCAGGAGCACAGAGATTACTTAAAAACCCCACGCCCACCTCTAGATGATGATTGCTCTTTGGGGATTCTAATGCAATGTGGTCAAAATCGTCTAAGTTTTAAATAAATCTGGAAGTGTGTATCTTTGTAAGCAATATCCCAATATTTGAATGTTAATTCCAGGTTTGTTTAATTGTTAACCACCACCTCCAAAAAAAAAAAAAAAAAAAAATTGTACAGGATGGTTGGGTTTTTGTTTTTGTTTTTTTTAATCACAAGCCTAAGTATTCTGATATGAATAGTGAAGGGCCTCTAAAATTTTTGAGTAGTGGGGGAAACAAGTTTTGAATTCATTATAAGCTACCATGAGGATAGATTGAGAATGTCTAGTTAGGGGATCATTTTAGTAATCCAAGTGCAGGATTCTTGGGTTCTTGGCATCCGAAGTATGCCAGGGACAGTTGAGGTGGGGATGAGATGGGTACAGGTCATGAAAGTAGTTAATAAGGTAGAATTGACAGGAGTTAACAAGCTGACTAGAGAGAAGGCAGAAGAAAGACGGGAGCTGAAGATAACATCAGGGCTTTGAACCCAGGAAATGGGATAATTTGATTCCTCATTTCCTTATCTCCTGGAGCAGTATATTTGGAATGCTCAGCAGAAGATACCATTTGTATGATAGCAAGAATGTTTGTTGATCAAGAAATCCAAATCCCTTGTTGGCCCAGCCATCCTTTGGCTAACTTGAGGTTCCTGGAATAAATAGATGTGTGAAGAGAAAAAGCAAGACAATGCAACCCTTTAATTTCACTTCGAACTGTGGCCTCAAATTTCACATGCCAAAGTTTAGTAAGCAGGCTAAACCACAAGGATGGCATGTTGTTTCTATACTACTTATGGTTAAATAGCCTTGAAACCAAGCAAATCTGAAACTATTCTAGATTCATGCAATACACGGACCCAATTATCTGTACTAACAAGAATGATAGGCCAAAAGACAACCTCTATTAGTGTTCAAGAAAAAGGAGTAAGCAAAGAAGCATTAAGAGATGCTTGACACAGTCCAGGGATCCATTTACCACTCCAGTCATGTTGCGATTCAGCCTTTAGTCATATAATTGGAAGAAGTTAGGATAGGGGGGAAGAGATCAGAAGAAAGAAGGGTGGCTCACAGATATGCTATGAATACAACCATTACCACTTGCACTTTGAAAGATCTCCCCACAAGAACAATGACCAATTCTAGTGTTCTGGGTACCAGTGGAATTTGGTAAACCTAGTTCAAGATTTTTCCCCCATAAAAGTAGAGAGGTAGGTGTGGACACACAGAGACCAGAGAAGCCTTAAAGTGTGCCGCAAAAACCACTGTTCCTTGTCTGTCAAACACTGAAAAACAAAAAGGAATGGAGTTCTTTGCTGTCAACAAGGTCAAACTCATGGGAAGAGGTCCACAGGAGTTTTATGATAGAGGCACCAGTAAAGTGGTTTCAATATTCAGCAAGGCATTCTTCTGAGATGGACCAGTGTATCTTTCACATTTGAGCTGGATCTTGAAGGATCTGTTGGAATTTCTCAAGAACAGATGCCTGGCAGATAGCACATCGTAGGCAAAGAAGAATGAAATGAAAAACCGAGGAATTTCTAACAGAGGATTCATGGTGACTGAAGCTAGAACAGGATCCATATCACAAAGGATTTGCTGTGGATTAGGAGCCCACAGGTTCTGGGAAGTTGTTGAAGGTATGACTGCCTTTCTGATAGTTTAGAGAAATCACACTGGTATGTGTTTTCAGAAGAAGCACACAGGTGACTTTCACAAACGTGACTTTTATCACAGCGTAGGAGTTAAGTATGCCGGCTCTGTCTCCTCTAGTTGTTTGACCTCCGGCAAGTCACTTAGACTTTTTGAAGGAGGCAGGTGCTTGTTTAGTCTTTTAGACCAAAGTGATCTCTATGTAAGAAGCTCCCTCCCACTTCAGCTCTAGTTCTGAGCTGTTGTGCAGGATGCCCACAGGTTCTAAAAATGATGTTGCATGAGACGGCCAACTCTGGAGAGCTCAGATCCTCATGGATGGCTCTGCAAGACCAGCTTCTTTAGAAACAGTGAAGTGAAGTCAAAACCGTAGAGCCACGGCTTTCTTGAGGCTCTCCCCATTAGAGGGGCTGGAAGAGCCTCGTGTGGCCCTGGAGAGACAATATCCTATGTTTGTTTGTGCCTTGGCTGACTTGGCTCTGAAGGACAGAACAGAGTAGGTATTTAAGAGGCTCTAAGAGCTGCCATGGATGAAGCCTTCAGAATCTGCCTCGTTGTTTTAACCTGGTCCTCAAAGCACAGTCAAAAGAACAGAATGTTCTCCAGCTATCTCACAGAGAACAGGTGGATGGTGAGTGAGCAATGCAAAAATTATGAGGGAAGATCCACTTGCTTGTGCTTTCAAAGTAAATTTTGTCCTTGAAGTACCTGTTTACCTTCTCATTATGTTTTGCTTCTGGTCTGCTTTTCAAAAAGGAACACTTTAAAGAAATGCTATGTAACTAAATAACAGAAGTGGGGGTGGTTAAAGCACTAAGGAAGAAGGAATTAGGTTAGAACTGGGAGGGGAGACCCAGAGAGAAAACTAAAGAGAGCAAGAAGTAACACTTACATGGCACTTCGCATTTTATAAAGTGCTTTCACAAGTGTTATTTCCCTTGGTCTTTACATACTTTCAAATGGAAATTTTTCACTTCATAGACAGGGTAACTAAGATCCAGAGAAGTTAAGTACTTGGCCAATGCTTCACAGCTATCATGTGACAGATCCAGGATTAAAATCCAAGCCATTCTTCACTCACCTGGACATGCCAGGCATTTTGTTCCTCACTGACTACACAGAGATAAAAATCATAGTACCTGCTCACCAGGAACTCCCAGGCAGCTGGGGAACTAGAGGAGAGGAGAAAGCAGATCGTTACTGTGCAGTAAGCACTGATATCACAGTGCCTGGCGAATAGTAGGCACTCAACAAAAATGTCTGCTGAATGTGCCAGTATGTGAAGAATCAGTAAAAACATGGGATCCTACAGGAGTCCAGATGAAAGTGTGGTTTGTTATAGTTCCCCATTCCTTTTTCTTTGGGAATTGTAACTCTCAACACCCCAGTGCTTCCCATCCCTTGTCCTAAGTCTGATTCTGACTTGTTCCACTGCTGCCTCCAACACATAGAAATAGGACTTACTACGGGAAAAAGTCACCCACCTCTAGTCTCCCCTGTCCTCTGGGTCCAAAAGGGCTCACACAGGCTAAGTATAGCACCATGGCCCAGCTCTCCCAACACTCAGCCTTAGCTGATCAACACCAGGATGACAGGGTGGGACTTCCTTTGGTGCCTTATCATAGTGCAAAAGTTAAGAATGCCAGCTCTGTCTCTTCTGTGTGTTCAACCTTGGGCAAGTTACTTAAACTTTTTGTACCTCAGTTTTATCATCTATAAAATGCAGAAGTTATAGTTCCTATAGGTTCACTACCAGGCTGTTGAAAGGAAGAGATGAGGCAATACATATAAAGCTCTTAGCACCAGTGCCTGGAACATAATAAGATTTTAATAAGTATAGTTACCGTGGCTATTTTTATCTGGTGGTGTACTTTCTCAGCTATTACCCCGATGCTGATTCAGTGCGGTAAAACTAACGTAGCTCGGTGCAGTTCCTGACTTTTCTGGAAATAATCCTGGCATCAATGGCCTCCCTATTTTTCTTTTCTTTTCTTTTTTTCTTTCTTTTTTTCAATTTTTTTTTTCATTTTTTGTGAGAAACATACTTTTTGTGTTCTAGTGCCCAGCAATTAGATTCTAAATTTGTTTCAGCCCTGTAGTCCCATCCTGATATTCCAGAGTTCCTGGTGCAGTAGTCAAATCAGTGCTTCCAAGATTTCCTGACAAATCTAATAGACAGACTGACACCAGTCTAAAGCCAAAATGTAACCTTTTTTGCTTTTAACATTTAAACTTGCCTTCCTTCTTAGGAAATACATAAATGAGAAACTTTCTTCCTTATTCCTCTTCTCCATTTCTCTTTTTTTTTTTTTTTTTTTTTACAGCGAAATTCTTTAGGCCTGGATTATGTTAACATACGCATTGTGCCAAACTTTATTGTGTAGCTACCATGTATCAGGAATTAGTGAAAAATGATCAAGAAGAGTTCCCAGCCCTCATAGTCTACTGGAAGAAACAGCTATTTCCTCTAGGGTACAATTTCAATGGAAAGATTTACTAATTTATATTATGTTTACAAGATGTCTCAATAGGGAAAAAGAAAAAATAAATGAGAAGCAATAGAAAAGCAATTTGTATCACTGGCTTTGTAGTCAGCTGGATCTGGGTTTCAATATCCATTCCTAAAATAGCACAGTGTTTTCTTGAGAAAACAACCTTTTAATCCTCAGCTTTCTTATCTGTAACATATGTAATAATATCACAAAAAGGATTGTTCTGAGGATTAAATAAGATAGTGTGTGTAAAAGATTTAGGGCAACTCAACAGGAGCTAGATATGTAGTTATTATCATCATTATAAATATATAAATTAAGCTCTAAACAAAGAATCACATTAAAAGTTATAAGAGAGTCATATACCAAGTACCGTTTCCCAAGAAAAGGTTCCGAAACAAAGGCTTAAGCTGCTTCTTTTGAAAGATAATTAGGACTAGGAAAAGCAGATCCTCCATTGAATGAGAGACCTTTGCAAGCGCAGCAAGAGAATATGATTCGAGAAGGCCCTAAATATTAGTCCAATTAACACCTTAACCCCAGGTGCCCAGGAATATGCCTGGCAAACCTTGCTCCTATACAGATTGGCTCTCCATCTGTTAGGTATGGCTGCACGTTTTTCTAGGCCCTTGGAGACAGAAATGGATCTTAGGAGAAACCTACTTTCCATTTTCTTATATAACAAAACATGCCCCTGTCAGGGAAAGCCCACTAGGCATCTAAGAAGTTGGCCTCTATCACTTTTGGAAATGTTCTGGTCTATATATGCAGATTGAAAATACAGGCTATACCTGCAGATAGAAACATTGGCTCTAAGAATTCAGGATAAAACTTGTTTGTGCACAGATAAAGCTTTTAAGAAAGTAGCTATATTTAAGTACAATGTAATCAAATAGCAATAAACTAACACATAAAGTGTGCAATTTGATAAGTTTTGAGATATATGTGCACCCATGAAACATAGTCAAGATAATGCACATACCTACTCTTCCAAAAGGTTTCCTTGTGCCTCCTTGTAATTCCTCCCATCTGCCACACCCTGTTCTTTTTCCATTCCAGGCAGCCATTAATATGCCTTCAGTCGCTACAGAGTAGTAAATGGAATCATTCAGTTTTTACTGTTTCTTTTGTTTGTTTGTTTTTGCTTTTTTTTTTTTTTTTTTTTTGGTTGCCTGTTTTCTTTCACTCAGCATAATTATTTTGACATTCATTCATATTAGACTGTTTGTACATAGTTAATTTTCTATTAATTGTCAGTAGTATTCTGTTGTAGGGATATACCACAATTTGTTTATCCATTTACTTGATGGATATTTGTGTTGCTTTTAGTTTGAGGCTATTATAAATAAAGCTGTAATGAGTATACATGGACAGCTCTTTGTATGGACACATGTCCTCATTTCTCTTGCATAAGTACCCTATGGTAGAATAGCTGAGTCAAGTGGTACATGTATGCTTAACTTATTTTGACATTGCCAAACTATTTAGCAAAGTATTTGTACCATTTTATATCCTCACAGAATAGGAAAATTTAAGTTAATTGACATTGTCATCAACATTTAGTAGGATCTTGTTTTAGATTTTAGGCATTTCGTTCTGTATAATGATATCTCCTTGTGAATTTAATTTGCATTTTCTTACTGAATACTAATGTTGAGCATTTTTTCCTATGTTTCTCGGTCGTTTATATACTCTATCTGTCAAAAAAGTGCTCAATTTTTTTTTTTACTTTTAAAATTTGTCTTGTTTGTTTACTTAATTCTGAGTTGTGGTGGTTTTTATTTTTACTTTATTTTATATTTTCAAGATGGAGTCTCACTCTTTTGCCAAGGCTAAAGTGGCACCATTTCAGCTCACTGCAAACTCCTACCCGGGTTCAAGCAATTCTCCTGCCTCAGCCTCCTGAGTGCTTGGTATTATAGGCACCCACCACCACATCCATCTAATTTTTGTACTTTTAATAGAGATGAGTTTCGCCATGTTGGCCAGGCTGGTCTCAAACTCCTGAACTCAGGTAAACCACCTGCCTCAGCCTCCCAAAGTGCTAGGCTTACAGACTTGAGCCACTGCGCCTGGCCTTGATGGTTTTTAAAAAATATATTCTGAATATATGCTATATCAAATATGTGATTGTAAATATTTTTCCTACTTTTGCCGCCTCTTTTTATTATCTAAAGAGTGTCTATTGAAAAGCAGAATTTCTTAATATTAATGAAGTCTAATTTATCAATTTTTTCTTTTATGGATTGTGCTTTTGATAATTTAAGAACTTGTTACTTAACCCATGGCCAAAAGTATGTCTCTCTAAAAGTTCGATGTTTTACCTTTTATAATCATATCTGTGATTCATTTTGAGTTAATTTTTCTATATTGTAAGGAATGAAACAAAATTCTTTTTTTTTTTTGCATGTAGCAGTCAGATAGTTCCAGTGATGTTTGTTGAAAAGACTATTCTTTCCCTACTAAATTGGCTTTGCATCCTTGTAAAACAATAAATGCCATATATGCATGAATCTATTCTGTTCCACTGATTTATTTGTATATCTTGATGCCAGTATTACACTGTATTCACCACATTTATTTCTATAGATTCATAATAAGTCTTAAAATCATGTAGTGTAACTCCTCCAACTTTTCTCTTCCACAGTTGTTTTGGCTACAATATTATTCATTTCCATATGAATTTTACAGTAATCTTGCTATTTCCTACCAAAATTCCTGCTGAGATTTTGATTGAGATGGTGTTACATGTGCAAATCAATTTTGCAGTGATTTACGTCTTAACAATTGAGTCACCCAAACTATAAAAATGACATTGCTCTCCATTTATTTAGATCTTCTTCAATTTCTGCAATATTTTATAGTTTATAGTATATAGATCTTATGCATTTTTCTCAGATTCATCCTTTCATATTTTTGATGTTATTGTAAAAGGTGTTTTTAATTTTTATTTCTTTTTTTAATTGTTAATATGTAGAAAAACGATTTTATATTGATTTTGTATCCTTTACATTTTGCCAAATTTATTAGTTCTAAATATTTCTTATAGATTCCAACAGATATTCTTCATAGGTGATTGCATCTTCTCCAAATAAAGACAGTGTTACTTTATATTTTCTAATCTGTTTATCTTTTCTTTTTCTTGCTTTATTCCATAGGCTAGAAAGTCTGTTATAGTGTTGAATGAAAAAGTGGTGAGAGCACACATCTTTACCTTGTTCCTGGTTATAGGGTAAAGGATTTGGTCTTCACCATTAAGTGTAAGCTTAACTTAGGTTTTTCAGATGTCTTGTATTAGTTCGAAGAAGTTCCCTGACTCCACAGCTCCTGTCTATTCCACCTTACCATTGTGTTAGTAATTTGAATTGCTATAGCATATTCTCTTTCTTTTAATGGCAGTAAATGCTTAAAGTACACAGAGCATTGCATGGAATGTGAACCAGTAGGCTGTAGATCCATCTTTCTAAAAGAAATGAGTTGTGAGGAGAAGGATATGTAAGTTATACCCTAGAGTCACAGTTTCCAATTATTAGTCTGCAAAATTTAAATTCCAAAGAAGTTTAAACTCTGAGCTCTTTGTTCCCTCTGCAAATTCTGATCACATCCTAGACATTTCCCTCTGCCTCTTCCTCAACAGTCCCATCCCCTTACAAACATGCATACCCAAGCAATTGCCATCTAGTATTTTACTTACTTTATCTCATGTTGTCCGCTTCCCTCTATTCTTTCGCCATACCCCTTGTCAAGCTGCCACCTGGATTGTGCAACGGGCTATTGGTTTCCCTCCTTTCTCCCTATCTCACCCCAATCTGCCATCCCCCAAAGTCAATGATCTTTCAGAAAATCAAACACAAACTTGTCACTCTCATGTTTAAAATTCTTTCAATGACTTCTGCTTAATATGAAGCTCAGAATCTTCATTGCAGTTCTACGGAATTGCATAGTCTGGTTTCAGCCTCAGGGAAGAGCTAGTGCTTTACCAATACTCTCTGCCTCTAGGAATACGTACTTCTTCCAGTGGGAGACTTACCCCATTAGAAGCTTAGTACAGTAGTTAGGTCTATAGATCCTGAAGTCAAATTGCTTGGATCCAAAGCTCTGTTCCACCAAGCCATGTGATGTTGACCCCTTATTAAACTTTTCTATGTGTCAGTAACCCTGCTTATTAAAACAGAATAAAAATAATGTATAACTTAGAAGGTTGTGAGGGTCAAATGAGATTTGCCACATAAATACCTTAAAAGGGAAGCTGACACATAGTCAGAAGGCAATTTGTTTTATTTGTTAAAATGTGTATTCCTTTGTTGTTCACGTCAAATGGTGCCAGGAAGTAGGTGTGAGGATTAAATGAGACAATACAGACAAAATTCCTAGAAGAGTTTTGGAACAGGGTTGGGCTGTCTCTAAAGGGTGTTTTGTTTCTTTCCTTTCTTTCCATCTGTACGAATCCCCACCTCAGCACCCTGTTTTCCCCCATAAAGTAAACAGTTCTTTGCTGCAGTTACACCCACCTCTTTCAGGAAGACAGATGACGGACCTCCAGTTTGAGAAGACAGTAATTGCAGAGGAGTTTGTCTGTGTGAATTTTATTAGTTGGCACTTTTATTTCTAAAGCAAGAGCTTTGTTTTGTTGTTGTTTGCCCGTCTTTCTCCCCCTCTCTTTTCTATGTGGTTGCAGCTTTTAAAGGCTTAATTAGAGTAATAAAAAAATACCAATTTTGTCTTTTCCTCCTTTTTAATAACAAGTAAAAGTTGAGAACCAGCTGTGGGTGAATGCTATTTGAAAGCTGCTACTAATCTGAAGTTTCATTTTTCACTGCTTCAAGACACATTTGAAAATTAGTGCTGACACGTGCAAATGAGTTTGTGATGGCAGAAAAATACATATATGGTACAAGGTGCTCTGAAGACTATTGTGGGGAATAAAGAGTCTTCTGTGGGAGTTTCTGCTTGATGTCAAGGGGGTGAATAAAAATTCGAATTCTCTTGTCAGTTTTCCTGTTTAGAAGGACTCGGGTTTCTTTGATGACAATCCCTAACTGCACTTGGATTTTTCCATGTTCCCTTCCTACAATTCTCTGGCCAGAGCAAGCCTCCAAATTTTTCACAGGGTGGGCAGCTTCTTCCTCAGTAATCCTTAGCAGGGTATAAATACAGAGTTGAATATTTGCCAATTTGTATAATGTCCTGAAATAGGTGCATCGCTTTTTTTTTTTCTTAAAGTTAAAATAAAAATTAAAAATGGAAAATCTTCAATTTTTCTTCAAAGTTTTCTGGGTAAGAAGTATCAACAGGCAATGGGAAATCACAATATATATGCATTTTTAAAGAAACCTAAAAAAATGGAGTGCAGCCAAGGACAGGTGACAAAGTTGGTGAGGAAACCGGAAACAATGCCTGGGAGGCAGGAAGGTGACAGAAGAAACTGAAGTTGAGTAAAGTAGGAGAACAGTTAAAAATGTTACTTCAGACTGACATAGCTTCATTGAAGGAATATCTTGGCAAAGCCCCCTACCCTTTCTGTCTGGCAGCTCCTGGGCCTTCTCCCAAATCCAGGCCAGCTCTCCAGTACCCCCCTCCCTGTTCTTGTTTGCAACGTGGATTACTCCAGCTGTTACCCCTTCCACAGCTATCTCCTCCCTAAAGCTCAGTCTTGATATAGTACTGTGGTGAAGAGCAAAGCCTTCAGTGTCTCATGGTTCAAGACCACACTCCACCAGTTACTACAGAGTTACTTTTGACCACCCTCCATTCATCCATTTTTGAAGTCATATATTCATTTAACAACTATGCAGTCTTACTCTGTGTGTCACTCACTCTCTCTTAATTTCATGCTTGTCCCAACATCACCTCTGGTTACAAAAAGTGGAAACAATGCATGGGAAAGCCTAAACATAATGACTGGCCCATGAGATGTGCTCCCAGAATGGTAGCTATTATTAAGGTTATCAATATCATTAGCATTTTTGTGTGTTCCCAAAGGTGAGCACATAGGTTTCATGAGTTTGATAGGTTTTAGAGATGATCCATCCTAAGAATGGATGAAAGAGAGAAAAGTAAGTGAGTTGCTCAGCCAGATGAGCAATAATGTGAAGAGGAAAACTATTTGGTGGAAAGGTAGGAAAATTGGGAAGGGAAACAGCAGCTGGTGCTCCAGGCAGCTAAGGCATACAGACAACAGTCTTGTCATCAGATGTGCTGCAAGTCTTTGTTTCTGTTGTGGCTATTTTCTAACTGCAAGTTTCGCTTAGTTTTTTCTCGTTTTTAACCATTTGTATAATAAGCACAGAACAAATCGAGCTGTGGCTTTGGTTTGTAGCTTTTGTCACTGATCTTGTATCCCTTCAACAGCCTGGTGATCTTTCCCTCTGCAGCCGGTTTTTTCTAGAATGCTGTGATGCGACATCAGGATGTCAAGACAGTCTGTGAACATGCTTAATGCCATCTCGATCCCCGCCCCTGTACCATTTTCTTCCTATTGTCACACTTGTTTTTCCCACAATTCTTTGGTCCCCTCACATCACAGATCTGCCCTATCGTATAGTAACCTGTGTACTTTTCATAGTCTCACTCCACCTTGAAGCCAAAAAGGTTAAGAGCAAAGTTTCCAACTTGTTTGTCTCTTCATTGCCTGAAGTTCCGAAAACATCATAGGTGACCGGTCACCTTGGTCATGTATTATATTGCATAAAATGAATTTATATATTATACTGCATAAAACCAAATAGGCTAGATTGGATAGGACCATAGAGAATAAATGAAACAGAACAGGACCGTATAAGGTAGGGAAGGGTAGAATGGAACAGAATAAAAGTCAAGGTTGGCAAACATCTGTAAAGTAGAGTATACTAATATTTAAAAAGAAAAGTTGCATTAAAAATCTCTGAAAAACTGTTTTAAATGGGTTACTTATTAGATCAATGGTGGCAGTGGTGGTAATCTAATAAGAATATAAATTCTAATGAAAGAATCAACTATATTGATAAAAGGTTTTTTGTTTTTGATTTATTCTGTTTTTGGTTTTTGAGTCCATAGGTTTGAAGCAGTGGTGATAATTTTTTAATCATTTTTGAGCCTATATAAACACCTTGGAAGTATATAAATAGCCCAAGAGAATGTGGAATTGGTAATGGACCAGCTGCTACCCAATATTGCCCTTTAGCTATGCTTTCATTTTATTAGAATATAATAAGCTCAACTGAAAATGTTTTAATATGTCTGCATTACTTAACAGCCTGGGAATAATTCTAATTATTATTGAGTTTATCATTGTGACTATGGCACATTCTTTCTTTGAATTCCTGGAGACTATTTAAGATGCAAATGATGCTGGCTTTGTGAGTAATTTGGGGGATGAAAGATTCATAATTAATTTGACCCCTCCCTGGGAAACACATACAATAAAATAAAATAATTTCTTTAAAATGCAAAATGATTTACATGAACATGGAATGAATACTCTTATGTATAGCAAAATGTGAAGCATGCTTGTTGGCAGTCATGCAAGGCATGCTGGGTAAGCACAGAACATGTCCTCACAGGGACAGTTGGGAAGACGAATATTCAGTGCCCATAGAAAGATGTGATTGAGAAAACTGACAATACACAAGGACTAATCAGAAGACGTGGACAGAGGTAGATACAGGAGAGGGGAGCCATAGCGTGAGCATCAGTCCAAGCAGCAGATAATAGCTGAGGCCGAGTAGGTAGCAACAGATGTTAACTAAGATCCCAGTCTCTAATCAGTAAACGATCTAGCAAGTTCCATCCCTGGGAATGGAAACTGTAAGGGTTCAGCAAATGAATGATTTGTGTCTCAGTTGCAAGGGCAGTTCTGTGAGGAACATGGAGGCCTAGGGAGGAGGGCAAAAGTCCCATGCAGCCTTGCCATGATGGGCTGAGGATTATAACCCGAAGTCCCCATTTTCCTCCCAGACCATTATTTGATGGGACTGAAGTTCCTTTCCATGAACTGTCCAGAGTTGAGCTTGTATGTCGGTGTATCAGGCTAGGGGAGACATAAGAGAGGGCTTTAGCGCAAAAGTTGGTCATTACACTTACCTGAGTACTCAGCCTATCTTTCAGCAATTCTCAGATCAAGTTGACCATAATCTCTATACCCAGTTCCTCATGTGGAGTCCAGGAGTCTTCATCTTTAAAATATTCCTATCAGGGGATGCTACTAATGAGCCAGGTCTGAGATCCCTGCCCTCAGGGAAAACGAAGCTTGTTCCCTAACACCTGGGAGTGTCAACAAGCTTGTTTTAACTTCTGCCAGTGACTCCTGAAGTTGTCTTTCCTGACAGGACATATTACAGGAGGGAAGTATTCTGAGCCACCTAAAGTTCTGGTGAGCAGTATTCTGAGGTACATTGAATCAGAAAGTCTAGTTGGGCTCAGGAACTTCCATGCCTAAATTCCCTAGGTGACTCATACTGAGAACCATAGTGCAGAGTGCCGGCCTCTTGGACATGGGGCCAGGAACTTTCCTAACATTCCTAGCACATGAAGATGCAAATGTGTATTTCATTGATTTTATGTATTATATTGTGCCTTTTTTGTGATTATTTATTATTTATACTTGGCAGCTTACATAAAAGAGACGAGAGAGAGAGTTGAGGAGGCAGAGCCACTAACAGGCATGTGATGCTTACCATATTCCAGGGTGATGTGCCTGTATTTTCACCATTAGACCTTCATTGATGTGTCCACGACAGTATCTGGCATGCAGAGGGCCTCGGTGATGAGTTGGTGATAGGCTTCCCTGCAGAATAAAAACCATGCACTTCCTCTACTATGGTCATGTTTAACTCAGTATGTGATTGACTAATAATAAATAATAGTAGTAACTAACTAATAACTAATAGGCACCATGCTAGATGCTGAGGATAAGCGCGAATAGAATAATCACGGAGTCAATAGTCCACCGGGGAGATAGTCATAAACCAAGAGTTGCACAATTAATCAGCTAAAATTATGACAGTATTACAAAGAGAAGTTACACAGTGCTTTGAGAACAAAGACCAAGCGTACTGACCTGCTACAGAGAAGATCAGGGGAAGTTTCTATTAGGAAAGTACATGAAACAAATGACAAGCTATTACCATTAAGAAAGGAAAAGCTGTGTTCTGGTGGAACGTAAGAGAAGGTACTGAAAAGAATGTTCCTTTTCATTTTATTTCAACATTTTCCCACCCAGTAAAGGGCTAAGTGATGGCTCTTTCAACCTACCTCCTAGATCAGAGGGAGTTTTTAGAGTAGTGCTAGCCTCATTCAATTGCCCTCTACTCCTGGGGCATTTGCCTGGACTGTCTGCCTGGGACATTTTCCCTCAACACCTAGGGCACCCCATGACTGTTTGGAGCCTGGTGTCCTGATGGCCTGCCTCCCCAGCTTCTCTGGGTCTCACCCCAAGCCATCATGACATTCCCAACAGCATCTGGTACTTGAATGGATTCTCTATTTCTTATAAGCACTTTCCTCCATGGGGGACACACGAACTCCGTGTCTCAATTCTCAGACTCCTATTTCTGCTCTACAGAGTTTAATTCCATTTCATTCATGCAGTTTACATCTGTGAGGGTCTACTGAGTGTCAGGTTAGGATCCAAGATAAAAAAGAGGCAGAGTTGATGACATCGAAGTTTTCATAACCCAAGAGAGGAGAGAAAGATATAAATCGACAACTTGCAATGTAGTGTGGAAGGTATGAATATAAGCAATGAAGAGGATGACAGTAATGATTATGATGTTAGCCAGAGTACGTTAGACACTTATTCATTCACAACATCAGATAATTTCTGAGCCCCTGTTATGGGAGTGAAAAGTATTGGTGGTTAAAACAAACATGGTATATGCCCTTGTGACCTTTAGAAGAGGAAAGTCAGTAAACAAGACAAACAAATACATTCATAATTGTAAATTACGGTGAAATCAATGAAACTAACAGAGAGTAGTGCTTCAGAGTAATGGGGAGGGGAAACCTATTCAGATAATGCTGTTTCTACTAGGAATTAGACATCCTATGTAAAAATCCACTGCTTCTGGACTCTGTGATTTTAACCAAACTCATAATAAAAAAATAAATAATATTCAGGTTTAAAGTAAGAATCAAATAGAATATAAAGGTTATAAAAGAATTAGATCATTCCTGGCTTGCATAGTAAGTACTCAATATGCTTGTTATTGTTATTCTTTACATTGTTATGTCACCTCTTCAGCTTACTTTTAGTCTTTCTGAGCTTCCTATGCCTCTTCCATAAAATGGAATAAAGCATCTAGCTCAGAGAGCTGAGAATATGCTCCATCATGTTACACAGCTGCTATGTCTATGTAATATGATTATGAAAGTGTTCATATGACCATTATAATTTTTGACGCTGGTCAGATTCAAAATCATGCTACCCATAGCAAGCAACAGTGAATAAAATGTGTTTCAAATGTGTATGTCTTCTGTAAGAATGAGTGGACATAAGGCTATAATTTTCCAAACAGTAGCTGTATTAGATAGCACAGGCAGTACAAAGATAGCACATTTCCATCATCAGAGAAAGTTCCATTGAACAATACTAATATAGGAGTTCCAGACACCAAAGAAATGTGTTGATACAAGGAATTCTGTACACCACATATTAGGAGTCACATAGGCTTTTGGAGGCCATTTAAATCTTTCCTCCTCTGGAATATGTGATATTAACAACCACTCATATTTTGTCAGCGTCTGCAGCTTTCAAACGACTTTCACCTCTTAATTTATTTGTTTTTAAGACTACCTTTGAAGAAGGCAGGAAGGATATTATTGTCTCCACTTTACATTGGAGATAAATAATTAACAAGAGTAGTAGTAGCAGCTGCTGACGTTAACTGAACGTTCACATGTGTTTGTAGGTTCACTGGGGTGCTAAGGGCTTTCATGTTTTTAATGAGATAATGAAGTGCAGAGAGAGAAAATGGTTTTCTCCGGACATTCAGTAAACTGGAAACATGTCTTCCAGTTCCTAGCCCAGCGCTCTTCCCATGTTCTGTCCTTTCTTGAACAAGTTGAATTCCAGCTCTCCATTAATGCAGAGACAAACATTTTTCAGCAACAAAGTTCTCAGAACAGGATGTGCAATAGAGCCTTGGCAGTCAAGGGCACCTCTAGCTGAGCATCCTTGCCATGCAGCTTCCCAATGGCTGACCCTCTCTCCTGCTGAAACAATGCAGCACATGAAGATGAACTTTAATTTGCATTCAGCCTCAGTGTTCCTGTCAACAGCTGCAGAAACAGCTGTTCCCCTCTCGATGCTACCCTCTCCCCCTTCTCCCCAGCTAATTGCTACCAACTAGTAGAATGGCCATGAATATCGTAGGTCTTATCCCCTTCAGCAGCTTCTATCAAGCTGTTATTATTTCAGGCCCTTCCTTGTTCATGCATTGAGATCTATTCTGTTTGAGTGGTTAATTCTAAAATCTAATTGTTGAGTGTTTCAAACCCCACTCAACACACTTCAAAACACCATGTTGTATTTAACTTGAGGCACTCCTAAGCAAGAATAAGCCTTGAAAATAGTCACCAATCATCTGAAATATGGTTATTGAGGGTTTCTTGTGTGTCAGACACTGTACTAGGTGCTAAACCTACTCCTGAATTTGTAGTCCCAGGAAAAGAGTACAAATGGAGGACCATGTGCACTGTGGTTAAATATTCATGGTTATAAAAATCAAGCTAACTGTTAAATAAAATCTTTTTTATCTCCCACCACTTTTGACAAATTTCATTAAAACCCAGATGGTATGGTTCTAAGTTTAGAATTCTTGGACTCTTCAAAGTTCAATGCTGGACCGTGACAGTGTAGGAGAACCAGCCCCAGCCCACCTTCTGTCTCTTCCCATCCACACTACAAAGGGCCTCAGTGCATACGCAAATGGACACCTCCGCCCACTTGTCCAAGCTCCATCCACCCCTTTATAAGACTCCTTAGCCACTCCTTGAAATAAAGGAGCATACACTACAGGTATACACTTTCAGCTCTTGGAAGTATGGATGCAGGGAAGAGGCCTATTCCTGCTTGCAGTCATGTGAGCAAAGAAATGTGGACATATGTAATACCTGGCAGAACATCAAGTATATAATAAGACATCAATAAATAATAGCTGTTATTGCTACCATCACAGACAGAATGAGCTACATACAGTTTATTTAAAAGCTGCATAAACCATAATATATACAGCAAAGCACAAATATTATATAGTATGGCTTTGGCGTTACCTTAATTTCTTCTGAGAACCTAGAAAAATTCCTTACTCAGAAATAGCAAAGCATCAGTCCCTTTTCTCTTTTTTAGTAGCCTTGTATTATCCTGATCCTTTATTATGCAACAATCCTCTTTTTGGGTCCCTGCCTATGAACATCTTCCTACCACTGTGGACTGGTTTCATTCTGGCAGTAAGGCTTGACATCAGTTATAGCTAATTCTGTTATTTTCAATAGCTCAATTTTTCACTTAAAATACAGCGCTTTTAACAATGGCACTAATATAGCTCTAGCTAATACTGTTTCTCACAGTGTAAGCGCTATGCTGGAGTACAGAAATTCACGCTTTCTGCTCAGTGCCTACTGCCATCCCAGGCTTTTTCTGTTTTTTTATAATACATCATGAAAGTAGATTATCTATATCTCTATATCTATGTATCTGTCTGTCTGTCTGTCTCTCTCTGTGGGACACATATGTGTAGTTTATTTTCCCTCATCCTTTGAACTGGAAGAAAATGTACATATATACGTTTATCTTTCCTTAATCTCAACACAGTATTTTTTTCTCCTGTTACTATTTCTGTCTTAGAGAACCTTGATTATAAAGAAGAGAAACATGTTCAACCTTGTTTTAAAAGTTCTTTTTTTTAATAAATAGGAATTTCATAGACCCTAAGTATAGAAAATCTCTCCTCTCTTTTATTCTTTCTAAAGTATTAAATATTAATACTTCTCTTTAGTTGTAGGCCCCTTATTTTACTGTGGGGAAGCTTATTTCAATAATTTCAGAGGCTTTTGTGTGGCACAACACACCTAAGCTACAAAGTCATGGGACTTTTTGTCAGCATGTCTTGGGGGCATCCCAAGACCTTGAACCATGGTAGGAAGGAAGACCAGGGTTTCCCTAAAATCTGATGCATTCTAGGTCCCAGTCTATAAGTACTACACACATCATCTCTTTTCATCTTCATAGCAACATGGGGAAGGAAGGCGCAGAGAGTTACAATCCCTGTGAAGGATGATGAAACTGATGCTTCTAAAGTTTAGAGATCCATCCAAGGTCATATGCCTTGCAAGTGGAATCTTAGTCTGTTTGCCTGGAAACCTTACTGTGGTTGTCACATCTTACTGTGTCACTACATAAAGGTTCTTTGTGGAACACTCATCTCCCTTTTTTTTAAAAAAAAAAGATTCTTTTATATCAGTACATCAGTGAGGAGGGGTAGCAATGATAGACAGTCTATGAATTAAAACTTCAGATTTTTCTTTTATGAAAACTAGATTTTACCTTATATACCACTTTAATGTTAATCTGAGGCCAGGTGTGATGGCTCACACCTGTCATCCCAGCACTTTGGGAGGCCGAGGCAAGAGGATTGCTTGAGACCAGAAGTTTGAGACCAGCCTGGGTAATATAGTGAGACCCCATCATTACAAAATAAAAATAGAAAATTAGCCAGGTGTGGTGCATGCACCAGTAATCTCAGCTACTTGATGATGCTGAGGTGGAAGAATGGCTTGAGCCCGGGAGTTTGATGCTGCAGTGTACCATGATTGTACCATTGCACTCCAGGCTGGGCAAGGGGGAGGCCCTCTCTCTAAAAATGGTTACTATAATAAAATAACAATAAAGTTAATATGTTCTAGAGTAACAAAGAGAAATGAGTCCCCTAGAATATGAGGGGCTTACTTCAAAAATGTGACTTAGTGCGAGCTGAAATTGCCACTGTATCTATGCCTAGAAATGGCATATTCAATTCTGGTTCATCCTTTCTTCTTCCTTGATAAAACAGAATTCTGTTATTCAACATTGAGTTTAACAGCTTTTACCAAGCATCTTCTCTGTCCCCAGTGCTATGCCCAACATAGGATGAACTCTAGACTCAGTGGTCTTGCACTCAAGTGTTTATGGAGATAATGAGAAGAAATTCTTGATCACATTCTCTCTCTTACTGATAAAATTCTACAGTTTATAGAATTTATTAACCTTCTTTATAAGTCTGAGTAGGATAAGAAAGTGGAGTTCAATTCAGAATAAATAGCCCAGATCTGCAATATTAAAAAATTATCTCCAGATTTATTGTGCTGTGGGAAAGTGGTGGTAAAGGGGCAGTAAATGTTACTTATTTAGCTCTCTTCATGTTTAAGTGCTTCTCACACAGTAAAGAATAATAGCCACACAGGCCTGGCAGCATCTGAGAGTGTTAATCACTGTTCTGAAGTCTCTTGGTGGGGATTCTGGAAAGAGGAAGGGGAAGAGAAGGGCAGTTAGTGAATATAGGTACTATGATTACGTGACTTATTCCAAACTTACGCCCTAAGACCAGTTCTCAGGCTAGACCTAATATGATCTTTCTCTTTATCTCAAATCAATTTTTGTTTAAAAAAAAAAAAAAAAAAACACGGGCAGCGTTGGTATCTTCACTACAGGTATCTTAGTTCATTTTGTGTGTGAGCAAGATAAAGCATTGCCATTGTAGTTTCCCTGCTTTCTTGCTAAGGCTTTAAAGAGAACCAGATGAAGACTTGAAATATACAGTTGATTCTGGAGCACCTACAGGGCATCATTCTTCAAACACAGCCACTGCCTGAAGACTCTCA
>PVKV010011303.1:0-71208 GCA_004027835.1 Alouatta palliata
GGAAAAAAAAAAAAAAAAAAAAAAAAAAAGCAGGAGTTGCAATTCTCATCTCTGATAAAATAGACTTTAAAGTAATAGAAACCGAAAGAGATAAGAAGGACATTGTATAATGGTAGAGGGATCAATGTAACAGGAAGAGCTAACGATCCTAAGTCTATGCGCACCCAATATAGGAGCACCCAGATACACAGGGCAACTTCTTGGTGACTTACAAAGAGACTTGGACTCCCACACAATAATAGTGGGAGACTTTAACATTACATTGTCAATACTGGACAGATTAATGAGACAGAAGGTTAACAAGGATACCCAGGACTTGAACTTAGACCTCGAATAAGTAAACTTAATAAACATTTACAGAACTCTCTACTCCAAATCCACAAAACATACATTTGTTTTTCAGTAACACACCACATTTATTCTGAAAGTGACCACATGGTTGGGAGTAAATCACTCCTCAGCAATTGCATAGCATTTCATAGGTTTAAATGAAATACTGGTTGGCTGTTTGTTTTTTTCCTCCCTTATTCCTTCCTGTCTCCATTGTATAACACAATTATTAGTATAAAAGAGCTTTTAATATCCATTTGTAGACTGCATTCTAGCCTGGGCAATAGAGCAAGATTCCCGTTCTCTCTCCCTTTTTTTTCTTCTTCTTTTTCTCTTTATTTCATTCTTTTTTTCTCTTCCTTCTTTCTCTTTTTCTCTCCTTTCTTTTCTTAAAAAAAAAAAAATAGGCTGGGCGTGGTGGCTCACACCTGTAATCCCAGCACTTTGGGAGGCCGAGGCGGCCGGATCACGAGGTCAAGAGATCGAGACCATCCTGGTCAACATGGTGAAACCCTGTCTCTACTAAAAATACAAAAAAAAAAAAAAATTAGCTGGGCGTGGTGGCGCGCGCCTGTAGTCCCAGCTACTTGGGGGGCTGAGGCAGGAGAATTGCTTGAACCTGGGCGGCGGAGGTTGCAGTGAGCCGAGGTGACGCCACTGCACTCCAGCCTGGCGCCTGGTGACGGAGTGAGACTCTGTCTCAAAAAAATAAAATAAAATAAGAATGGTGCTTTATCTTTGTATTTTTCCTCCCTAAAAAATATAACCCCAGTATAATTACAAGAAAAGAGATCATACAAACCCCTATTGAGGCTTAACAAGTAATACTGAGAAGCCAGGTGCGGTGGCTTGTTGCCTGTAATCCCAGCACTTTGGGAGGCCGAGGTGGGTGAATCACCTGAGGTCAGGAGTTCAAGACCAGCCTGACCAACATGGTGAAACCCCATCTTAAAAAAAACAAGTGATACTGAGACAAGTGTTGAATCAAAGGCAAAAGAATGAATCCTGACCCCTACCTCATACCACCTACAAAACTAACTCAAAATGGATCTAAGTTCTAAATGTAAGAGCTAAAAAAAAAAAAAAAAAGGAAAGCAAGTGACACACTTTTTTCTGTTCCATATACCATCCAGAAATAGGAACAAGATGTCTGACTCCCAGTTGCTAATGCTTCCTCTTACCAAATCCAGTATTCTAATGCTCTCTGTATCTGGCCCTTGCTTAACTCTCCAGCTTCATCTTTTACTCCTCTGTCACCCTCATTCACTCTACTACACTAGCCTCTGTCATTTCTTCAAGCTGCCAGTTCTTTTTTGCTGTAGGACAGAGCTGTTCAATAGAACATTCTGTGAAGATGGAAGTACTCTATACTGCCTAGTTTGCTCCCACTAGCCCCATGTTGCTGTTGGGCACTTGAAATGTGGCTCGTGCAACTGAGAAGCTGATTATTAGTTGAATTTGAATTAAGGTGAATGTCAATAGCCACACATGGGTAGTGTATTGGACAATGCATTTCTGGTGCTTTTGCGTGTGCTCTTCTGTCTGCCTTGCAGTACTGTCTTACTCTCCTGGCTAACTACTACTCAGCCATCAGATTTCAATTTGTTACTTCTTCAGGGAGGCCTTCCCTGACTCACCAATCTGAATTAGGAAATCTCATGTTGTTCTGTCTCAAACCCCAGTATCTTTCCTATGTCGTATGCAGTAATAGATTTGTTCATTTTTCTGATTTAACAGTTTGACTCCCCACTTAAGGGCAAGGATCATATCTGATTTCTTCACCATTGTATAATCAGTTTCCAGGACATTGTCTGGTACTTAAGAGAGGGGTTCAGTAAAGCCCTCAAATGAATGAACTTTGTGAAACATTTTCTGTGTTTTTAGAGTATCACACTTCTTGGGAAAAGTTTAGAGGGTGGTTTTTTTTTTTTTTATCTAGTCACAGTGACATTCTGAAAGGTATCTTCTAGAATATGTACTCTCCAGGGACTAGTAGAAGGGATACAGGACCTGTACTCAGGTGTCTGTCTTTGGGAAGTCCCGGGTGTTATTATATACCTAGGTCTTTCCAGTGATGTAGGTTTTTTTAGAGTGTCTCTCACATTATCTAATTGGTCGTATGTAAGCTTAGACCTAAGTTTCCCAAATGATTAATTAAATATATCTTCTCAAGTAGCACAGTGCCTAATATATAGTAGTTGCTGGAAGGCTAAATTGATAATGCTTTTGAAAACTGCAACCTAGTGGTGATAGAGAAGCTCCTGCTTCAGAGGCTTGGGTAGACAATTTCAGGGGTGAGCATTCAAATCATTAGATCTCCAGATCATTAGATCATTAGATAACAATTATGACCAAAAATTATTTCAGGAGCTGATTTTGAATAAGGCAACAGGTTTTCCCACTTGCCTTCCCTAAAGTTACAGAGATGACCAGAAGCAATTCAGGAATGGGAAAAATTCTGAAATGAAGGCCAGTATGTGACTGGTGATTTATTAGGTACTATCTATTTTAGATTTTTTTTTATTTTTATTTTAAAGATGGGGTGTCACCATGTTGGTTAGGCTGGTTTTGAACTCCCGACCTCAGGTTATCCACCCGCCTTGGCCTCCAAAGTGCTTGGTTTACAGGCGTGAGCCACGACGCTCGGCCTAGATTTTTTTTTTTTTTAACCCAAATTGACTATTTCTTTTCCTGATCTGTTAGCTGTGTCTGAAAAAAGTTGTTTTCCCAAGAGCCTAGCTATTTCTGGAAGATAGGAAATGATGGTGGTGGACAATGGGAAGCAGGAAGGAGAAAGTGAATGTGGTTACTATTTGAGATGGTGAGCTAATTGGAAAAGTAGACCCATGGTGTGTAATTACACATTTATAGGTGGATTCTGAAGAGCCGGTCTTTGAGGCTGTAATCAACTGGGTGAAGCATGCCAAGAAAGAGCGGGAAGAATCCTTGCCTAACCTGCTACAGTATGTGCGGATGCCCCTGCTAACCCCCAGGTATATCACAGATGTAATAGATGCTGAGGTAAGTAATTCAACACTCTCAGAATCCAAAACCATGACAAACTCTTACCTTAGTGTTATATATTCAAAATTGATTATTTTAATGTAGGCACAGCATCTCCTGGTTTGCCTCTCTAGGAATGCCAGTGAGAGTGGTGCTGGGTAGTCCCCAGGCATATTTCTAAGAAAAGTGAATTTCTTGGCAAGTCAGGCTCTTGACACAAATGAAAAGCTGTGGTTCAGTTTTGTGTTTTGCTGTCTTTTGTTTTCCATGCCCCTAAGTGTTTTGTATCAGCACCTGATAATAAACTTAGTCTTCTTCTCCATTAAACATAAATTGTTCAAATTGCCCTGATGCCACATGTAGCAGACCTCTTCATTTTTGACTTCTGGTGAAACCAGTATGAAAGGAGTTTGGTACATTTTAGTGTCAACTTTAGTCATATCATGTTGAGTTTATTTAAAGAAGCGTTTTTCCAACTTAAGTTCTTTGTGATACTTTTTCATAATTTTTACCATATATACCACCTATGTTGCCTGGACCATACGTTGAGGGAGCACTGATTTATAGCATGTAGGTAAGGCCCAGGCCACTAAAAGAGTTCCTCTTGCTGGCCCAGCCCTAGATCTCTTAGTGACTTAACTACAAACAGTTTTCAGTTGTTCACATTAGAAAAGTTGCAATACGGTTAGTGTCACACCTCAAACTCTTTTTTCTCCTATTTGTGATTTCTGTCTTTCTTACAACCCACTCACATATCCCTTGTGTGTAGTTCTTTACATTGTGGTTAGGAGCACAGACGCTGGAACCAGACTCGGGCCTGAAATCCCAAATTCACCACTTACTCTGTGAACTTTTAGCACATGTCTTAATATATTTGTGTCTTAGCTTTCTTATCTGTAAAACAGAGATGATGATAGTATCTTCCTCATATGTTATTGTTAGCATTGAATTAAGTTACTATGTGAAAGTTTTTAAAATCATGTCTTGTACCTATTTACTACTGTTTATTATTTGTTTTCCTTTCCAGTTCAACTGAGAACTTCTTGGGTCAGGTTAATAGAGGTGCTATGTAATTAGAGCTCTGTCCTTTAGAGTCCCAACGGCAAACAGATGGTATGCTCAAAATAGGACAATTTGAGAAGAGTTTTTGTTATAAAGAAGCTGTTTACAAAGGTGCAAGTTTAGAGAAACAACAAAAGATAGTGAAATAACCTGGATTTAGGACACATAAGCTATTAACAACCGCTAAGCCTGAAGGGACAAGGTTGAGGAGTGGTTACTAGAACCTTAAAGGAAAGAGAGTCATGCAGTCACTGCCTTGAGAGAAACCTTGAGCTTTGGTTGGCTATCCCAGCCAGAAGCTAGAAGGCATAGGAAGCCCTATTGCCACAGTTCATATAGGCCAGTCTTCTGAGCCAGAGGGCAGAGTGGAAAAAGGGTACAGAGTGACTTGGGAGGCAAATGAAAGATGTCCAGTTCAAAGCTATCAGAAATAGACAAGGTGATTACAACAGTACTGTGAACCTTGGGGGAGATATTTCAGACAAAATGTACTTCTTCCTGTCACCCAGAAAATAACAGAATCTTTTTGGTTTTTCCCTCATTATTTTTCTTGTTAGTTATTACGAACTTGTGTTTGCATAATCCCTGGAAGGACATACAAACTATGTAAAAATAGTTACATGTAAGCTCTGAGAGAGGTGGAAAATACTGTTCAACATACCTTTTTATATCATTTGATTTTTGATCCATCTGGTATATTACCTGTTTTTTAAATAACTTTTAAAAATCATTTCGGATCTGGAGCAAGGAAAAGAACCTTGGAATGTGAAGAGACGTGAGATGGTAGGCGAACTCCCAGTTGAATTAGAAATTAAAAAAAAAAAATAATCATTTCTGGAAACCCAGAGCACAGTTACTACTGGCAGTACTCCTGGAATCATGGGGCTTTGGAAACTGGTTTTCTGTGGTCAGAAGTCAATTCTTTGCATGTGCCCTTTGTACTCTTATGGTATTGCAGGTATCCCCTGTGCCTCACTCTACTGTCTGCTGTATTTCAGCCTTTCATCCGCTGTAGTTTACAGTGCAGGGATCTGGTTGATGAAGCAAAGAAGTTTCATCTGAGGCCTGAACTTCGGAGTCAAATGCAGGGACCCAGGACACGGGCTCGCCTAGGTATGCTGGTATCTTGGCAGAATGAGGGGATGCTATTCAACTGTTTCTTGCAGGTGACAACGTAGTTGAAAATAATACTCTACAAGAAGTACAAAGACCTTGTTTCAGGTCTTTCATGCTGTCATCTTAGACAGGTCACTTTACCACTCTAAGCTTTCTTTCCTTATTCAGTTCTTTTTATTCTGTCATCTCAGACAAGTCACTTTACCACTCTAAGCTTTCTTTCCTATAAACCAAAGATATCTTCTCTATCTACTTCACATAACTATTTGGAAATTATAAAAGCACTTTATACGTTGTCAAGCATTACTGAATATGTTACAATTTTTTGTCAATATTATGTAGAGTCTGTGAATTAGAGATAATTTTAGTGCCACTTAGTGGCATGTAAATAGTATATGCTCCCACCTACCTCTTCAGTTCCCCTTATGTGGTTTCCATTCCAGAATGAAAAGAGGAAGAAAAGGAGCCCAGTATGGTAGAAAGTACATAGGTTTTGGCAGTGACTGTGGCACATACTAGGTGTATTAACTTGGGCAGGAACCTTAACCTCTGTGTGCTTCAGTTGCCTCATCTCTAAGTGGAACCAGCATGGGACCTGCCTGTAACATTGTTGTGAAGAGTAAATGAAATTATTTATGTAAAGCCTTAAAACCGTTTTTGGCACGTAATAACTATGTGTATTAGCTATTATCTTAGCAAATAGACCTAGGTTCAGATCCAAGCCCCAGCAATGGCTGGTTGGACAAGGTATCAATTTATCTGAGCCTATACAGCTACCACTAAGATGAGAGTTAGTGTCTTATCTCAGTGGGTTTTTGGGAGTATTAAATGAGATGTATATAGGATACCAAACACTATAGCTGGCACATACTAAGTACTCAGATATTATCATACTTTCCACATCCTATTCTCTCTGCTTCACTGTCCCAAGAGCCTGAGTATATAATGTATGAAAGCATTTTATGAGTTATAAATTACTCTATATGTATGGGGTGGTATTTTGTTTTATTTCCTTCCATCTGACTGAGGACTCATCATGCATACTAAGGTGTTAATTGATGATTAAGCTGCTCACTAACTGATGGGTTTAGGTAGAATGGTGATTTATCCCCTATATTTAATTTTTTAAATAGAAATGGGATGGGATCTCACTATGTTGCCCAGGCTGGAGTGCAGTGGCATGATCTTGGTTCACTGCAGCCTTGGCCTCCCAGATTCAAGCAGTCTTCCCACCTCAGCTTCCCAAGTAGTTGGGACTACAGGCATGTGCCACCATGCCTGGCTAATTTCTGTATTTTTTTTTTATAGAGACACAGTCTTTGTTGCTCAGGCTGGGTCTTGAACTCCTGGACTCTAGCAATTCATCTGCCTCGGCCTCCCAAAGTGCTGAGATTACAGGCCTCCCATATATATTAATTTTTAAAATTAATTAATTATTATTATTATTATTTTTGAGACAGAGTCTTGCTCTGTCTCCCAGGTTGGAGTGCAGTGGTACGATCTTGGCTCACTGCAACCTCTGCCTCCCAGGTTCAAGCGATTCTCCTGCCTCAGACTCCTAAGTAGCTGGGATTACAGGCACACGCTGCCACACCCAGCTAATTTTTTAATTTTTAGTAGAGACAGGGTTTCACCATGTTGGTCAGGCTAGTCTTGAACTCCTGACCTCGTGATCCACCCGCCTTGGCCTCCTAAAGTGCTGGGATTACAGGCGTGAGCCACTGTGCCTAGCTGTTATTTTGTTTGTTTGTTTGTTTTGAGACAGAGTCTTGCTCCGTCACCCAGGCTGGAGTCCAGTGGCATAATCTCAGCTCACTGCAACCTCCGCGTCCCAGGTTCAAGCAATTCATGTGCCTCAGCCTCCCAAATAGCTGGGACAATAGGGACTGCCACCATCCCCATCTAATTTTTGTATTTTTAGTAGAGACGGGGTATCTCCATGTTGACCAGGCTGGTCTCAAACTCCTGGCTGCAAGTGATCCACCCACCTCAGCCTCCCAAAGTGTTGGGATTACAACCATGAGCCACTACACGTGGCTGCCTCCCCTATATTTTTTAATGGCGTAAGTACTATATGTTCAGTGTAGAACTTTTAGAAATACAGAGAAGCAAAAAATAAATAAAAATCATCCATAATCTTACCATTCAAAGAGAGAGAAAATCTTACCATTTTTTTTTTAAAGAGAGAACTTTTAGATAGGGCATTGTAGATGGTATTTTCCATTACTGCAGGATGACAAAATGTGATCTGTGTTTTATATACTTTATACAAAGATACATATCAACACAAGATAGATTGAAGGACTAAGTGTTTGAAAAACTATAAGAAGATTAAAAGAAATTATAGAAAAATATTTGCATACCTTCTGGATGGAAATCTTTTTCTTTTTTTGTAAAATACATGTAATAGGTCAGGCATGGTGGCTCACGCCTGTAATCCCAGCACTTTGGGAGGCCGAGGTGGGCAGATCACTTCAGGTCAGGAGTTCGAGACCAGCCTGGCCAACATGAAGAAAATCCCATCTCTACTAAAAATACAAAAATTAGCCTGGTATGGCTCACACCTGTAATCCCAGCTGCACAGGAGGGTGAGGCAGGAGAATCGCTTGAATCCGGGAGGTGGAGACTGTAGTGAGCAGAGATTGCGCAACAGGAATGAGACTCCATCTCAAAAATAAACAGATACACACACACACACACACACACACACACACACACACATTTAACATAAAATGTACCATCTTAATCATTTGTACGTGTACAGTTGAATAGTGTCAAATACACTTACATTGTTACATAGTCAATCTCTAACTTTTTCTTAACAAGACTGAAACTCTGGGCCGGGCGTGGTGGCTCACACTTGTAATCCAAGCACTTTGGAGGCCAGGGCAGGCGGATCACCTGAGGTCGGGAGTTCAAGACCAGCCTGACCAACATGGTGAAACCCCGTCTTAAAAAAAAAAAGGACTGGGCCAGGCGCAGTGGCTCACGCCTGTAATCCCAGCACTTTGGGAGGCCCAGGTGGGTGGATCACGAGATCAAGAGATCGAGACCATCCTGGTCAACATGGTGAAACCCCGTCTCTACTAAAAATACAAAAATTAGCTGGGCATGGTGGCACGTGCCTGTAGTCCCAGCTACTCGGGAGGCTGAGGCAGGAGAATCGCTTGAACTCAGGAGGCGGAGGTTGCGGTGAGCCGAGATCGCGCCATTGCACTCCAGCCTGGGTAACAAGAGCGAAACTCCGTCTCAAAAAAAAAAAAAAAAAGGACTGAAACTCTGTAGCCATTAAACAAGAACTCCTAATTCTCCCTTTCCTCCCAGGGTAGTAACCTTTTTAACCACAACAGAAAAATTCAGAATCCTTCAAGGTTACTTGACTACATTAAATTTGTTTTAATTGACGACAAAAAACAGAAAGATAAAGACATGGACTAGAAAAAATATGTTGAACATGTATGATAAAAGGTTATATTTCTAATATAAAAAGAACCCATATGAACCAATAAGATAAAAATAATAGCCCAATAGGAGATTGAGTACAGGTAACACATACAGGAGGAAATATAAGGGACTGATAAATGTTTAAAAATAGGCTTCATTAACAGTTCTAGAAATGAATATTAAACAGGATAACTTTTTAAAGCTTAAAATGTTCATATGCCTGGTGTCCTATTTCTGGAAATGTATGCTATAGAAATAAAAGCCAGTTTATAAGGATATATTTGTAAGAATATTGGATTTACTATAAATTGTTAGTATTGCCAGAAAGAAAGGGATACAACCTGAATTCTGTCTCAAGGGGAATGATAGTTGACTGAATTATAGTACAGTTTTACTGTGGAATATTATGGCACTCTTAAAGGCATTGAGTTACATATTCTTAGCTGGGTAAACAGACTGGACATACTAAGAGAAAAGCTTTCTCAATTAAAAAGCACAGGCAAAAACAACTGTATTGTGTATAGTGTTTGTACAAGCCTAAACAAAGATATACAAAGATCCACACTATGTTTTTATTTTTTATTTATTTTTTGAGACAGGGTCTCTCACTGTCACCCAGGCTGGATTTCAGCTAACTGCAGCCTCCACCCGCCAGGCTCAAATGGGTCCTCCCATCTGAACCTGTTCAGTAGCTGGGACTACAGGTGCCTGCCACCACACCTGGCTAATTTTTTGTATTTTTTAGTAGAGACAGGGTTTTGCCATGTTGCTCAAGCTGGTCTCAAACTCCTGGGCTCAAGCAGTCAGCCTCCCTTAGCCTCCCACAGTGCTAGGAATCACTGTGCCTGGCCCACACCAAACTTTTAACAAGATTACCCAACAAGGGCGGGATTACAAGAAAATACCATTAAAATCTTACTTATATACCTCTGTGTTATTACCATAAGTTTGGTAATAACAAACTTGGCTCACTGCAACCTCTGCCTCCTGACCTCAGGTTATCCGCCCACTGCAGCCTCCCAAGTAGCTGGGATTACAGGTGTGTGCCGCCACACCTGGCTAATTTTTTGTATTTTTTAGTAGAGACAGGGTTTCACCATGTTGGACAGGGTGATCTTGAACTCCTGACCTCAGATGATCTTCCCACCTCGGCCTCCCAAAGTGCTAGGATTACAGACGTGAGCCATTGTACCTGGCCGTTACTTTTGTTTTTTTTTTTTTTTAATATTATCATTATTTTAAAAACTCAGGTTGGATATCCCTAATCTGAAAGTCTGAAACTCAAAATGCTCCAAAATCTAAAACTTTGAGTGCCAACGTAATGCTCAAAGGAAATACTCACTGGAGCATTTTGGATTTGGGGTTTCTGAATTAGGAATGCTCAAATAGTTATGTAAATAAGTAATGCAGATATTACAAAAATGTCTAAAATCTGAAAAAATAAATAAATAAAATAAAAAGAAATAAAAACAAAAAATGTCTAAAATCTGAAGCACCTCTTGTCCTAAACATTTTAGATAAGGGTTACTCAACCTATACCATGAGAGCCAGTGATGTAGTGGAAAGAAGCTGTCACAAGAAGAAAGACATTTTGCTTACTTTGATTTTTACTCCCGTTTCCGTCACTGACTCTAGGAGCTTGCTGTTTGGACAAGTCCTTTAGCTTCTCTGGGTTACCAGTTCTTTATCTCTATGTCAAGAGAGTTAACAGTCACTAAAGTGCTTTCCAACACAGAAAAATGTTTTTTTGTTTGTTTGTTTGTTTTACGTAATAACACTCATTACTTGCTTATTAAATAATAAGTTTTTTAGTTTTTGAACTAAAAACTAATGAATCAATAAACCCAGAAGATTCTTTGGAGGTACATTTCCTGCATATCTCTGAACAGGTAACAAAAGGGGCCCCTGTTTGGTTAGAGAACTTGCTTATTGCCCTGACCTTGAGAGATTAAACTATGAATCTCTATACCTTCATAGTTTCCAGGTTATTTTTTAGAAGTTCTAGAAGGGAAATGCTGAAGCAATTTCCAATTAGATTCTTAGCATCGCCTTGTCAGTGCCTTAGAAGGTAGATTGTTCTTCCATCATGTCTTCTACCCACCTCTATGCATATCGGCTGCTAAACCAGCTACCAGAATAATGACTCCTCTGCATACAACAGAAGGAAGTTAAATTGACAGCCAAGTTAAAATAGCCTGCCAAATAAGGGATTTTTAGTTGTTAATGGTACCCATTACTGTCTCAAAGAAGATGTAATGGAAATTGCTTTTCTAATCTGTGGTGGTCTCCATTTTTTAACTAAAGATCAATGCAAATGGAAATGTAAGTCTCTGAACCCTGTTATTTTAGCAGTCCTGCATTTGCTCTATTTCTCTAATAGTGTTTCACAGCACATACACTCCCCTTCCCCTCTGGCTAAAAGTGATGAGAATGCCATTGCCAGGTTCTTCAGTGTTAGAAATGTGCTTTTTCTTGTTAGATGTCCTAAACAAGCTTTTCTCATTAAAAAGATAAAAAATCTCACTTAACAAGTACTCCATCATTGGCAGAGAACAAACAGGCTTCTCCTGGTTGACCTTTTCACTAGCTCTTTTTTAGACAAGTCAGATTGTTTCAGTATTGGTCCCCAACTTAGGGTTCAAAGACATTAAAACCTTACGAGTTCTCCTGAGGGAGAAAAACTTTCTAGGCACAAAATAGTGGAAGAAATCACAAAGGATAAAGTCAATATATTTGACTAAATAAAAAATCACATATAAAATTATGGCAAATTAGGAACGTAGGTTTGGAACAACACTTTAAAGGGTTAAAGGGTTGGCCCAGTGCGGTGGCTCATGCCTGTAATCCCAGCACTTTGGGAGTCAAGGACGGTGGTTCACCTGAGGTTGGGAGTTTGAGACCAGCCTGACCAACGTGGAGAAACTCCGTCTCTACAAAAAATACAAAATTAATCGGGTGTGGTGGCACATGCCTATAATCCCACCTACTTGGGAGGCTGAGGAAGGAAAATCGCTTGAACCCAGGAGGCAGAGTTTGCAGTGAGCCGAGATGGCACCATTGCACTCCAGCCTGGGCAACAAGAGCGAAACTCTGTCTGAAAAATAAAGTAAAATAAAATAAAGGATTAAAATCATTTGTGTGTAAAGAGCTCATAAGAATGCATGAGACAGGGACAAGAGCAGCGGAGAGGCTGAAGTGGGCGGATCTCTTAAGCCCAAGAATTAACCACCTGGCCAACATGGTAAAACCCTGTCTCTACTAAAAATACAAAAATTAGCCAGAGGTGGTGACTCATGCCTGTAATCCTAGCTACCGGGGAGGTTGAGGCAGGAGAATCTTTTGAATCCAAGAGGCAGAGGTTGTAGTGAGCCGAGATCACACCACTGCACTCTAGCTTGGGTCACAGAGTCAGACTCCATCTCACACACACACACAAAAGAAAAGAAATTAGTGGTTGCAAGTACTCGGGAGGCTGAAATGGGAGGGTGGGAGGACGCTTGAGCTCAGGATTTCGAGGCTGAGGCTACAGTGAGCCATGATTGTACCATTGCACTCCAGCCTGGGCAACAGAGCAAGACCTTGTTTCTAAAAAGAAAAAATTAAACATGAATACGTGAGAGAAACAATAATGATTGGAGTGTACAGTTCACAGAAGCGCAAGTAAAGCTGGCTACTAAATATAAGAGAGGGAGTTCAACCTAATTAATAATAAGGTCTTATTAGTAATAAAATAATAATTAAAAATATAATTTTTTGCCTACCAGAGTGTCAGAGATTTAAAAACAATATCCAGTGCCTCAGAAAGTAGAATGAGTTGGCACCTTTATGGTGTTGGTGGGAGTAACAGCTTCAGAAAGTCACCTTATATATCAAAATAATCTTTTTTGAGACAAGAGTCTCACTCTGCCTCCCAGGCTGGAGTGTAGTGGCATGATCTTGGCTCACTGCAACTGCAACTCCACTTGCTGGGCTCAAGCAGTCCTCCCACCTCAGCCTCCTTAGTAGCTGGGACTACAGTCATGTGCCGCCATGCTCGTCTAGTTAGTTAGTTTTGATACCAGGTCTTATCTGTCACTATAGTGCAGAGTGCAGTGGCGTGATCTTTGCTCACTACAGTGTCCAACTGCTGGGCTCAAGTGATCCTCCCACCTCAGCCTCCCAGATAGCTAGGACTTGGGACTATAGGTGTGCACCACCACACCTGGCAAGTTTTTTGTATTTTCAGTAGAGACGGGGTTTTGCCATGCTGCTCAAGCTGGTCTTGATCTCCGGGGTTCATGCAATCGCCTTCCAAAGTGCTAGTGTTACAGGTGTGAGCCACCATGCCTGGCCCCAAATTTTTTTTTCTGATTCATGTGCATTACTCAGCATTCTTCCCATTTCTTTAAGAAAACAATCAGGAAAAGTTTCATATTCAGGTTATTTATCACAGAGTTATTTATGTGATTGTCTATAACCCAAAATTATGAACCCTGAAATGCCTAAGAATATTACAACCATGTACTAAAAGAGTTATTCATATATTTGGAAAATGAAATAAAAACATCAAGATACAATATAATGTATATGTAGAAGCGAGGCTGGAAGGAAATTATGTTACATTTTGGTGTGTCTTTGTATTGTGGAACTATGAGTTATTTTTTTGCTAATACTTACTTGTCTGTATTTTCCAAGTTTTTTAGCAGTAAAAATGTATATGTTTTATAATCACAAGGAAAATACTTTTTAAATCTTTTTAACAGGGAGAATTGATATGTGAGTGGGGATGGTGATTATACTATCCTTGAGTAATTTTTAAATTTTCTAAAAGAAAATCATTTTTGTGCTAGAAAAAGCTGAACAGGCTAAGATTTGACTAAAATTATATCCATTCATTGTGAAACACTGGTGCTCATAGTTATCAAAAGCTCTGTTGGCAGTTAGGGGAAGTTAATTACTTAAACTCACTTTGGTAGACAGTCTGTCAAAACACAGGATCTGTCAGGGGAAAGTAATGAAGAGAGTCCTTCACAGCAAAGAAGCTTGGGAATCAGTTATCAGAGATTCCCAGTCATTTAGAGCCATAAAACCCCTGAGTGGCTGGTTTTTGTGGCTCATGTCTATAATCTTAGCACTTTGGGAGGCCAAAGTAGGAGCATCGCTTGAGTTCAGGAGTTAGAGACCAGCCTGAGCAACATATTGAGACCTTGACTCTGGAAAAAGTGTTTTTTAAAAATAGCTGGGTTTGGTGGCACACACCATAGTCCCAGCCACTCGGGAGGCTGAAGTAGGAGGATTGCTTGAGCCTGGGAGGTCGATGCTGCAGTGAGCCGAGATTGTGCCTGGGTGACAGAGGAAGGCCCTGTCTTTTTTTTTTTTTTTTTTTTTTAAAGATGGGGTTTCACCATCATGGCCAGGCTGGTCTTGAACTCCTGACCTCAGGTGATCCCCCCACCTCATCCTCCCGAAGTGCTAGGATTACAGGCATGAGCCACCGCGCCTGGCTGGCCATGTCTTTTAATTAAAAAAAAAAAAAAAGATTCTCTGCATTCGCTGCAGATTTGAGGTTGGGTGCAGGTGGCTGTCTGATAGCCTCGAGGCATCAACAGACAGACGGACAGAATGACTGACAATGCCACACTCCCACAGGCCTCCATCTACCGCACAGCAGGCTGCCACTGCCACCACCACCAATCCCAAGTCTGACGGCATTCTAGCTGTGACTTTCAAGATTGTTCTCCTTTTTGCAGCACCTATGGTTAAAGTTCCTGTGGGGCTGTATTTTTCCTTTAAATTACTTCTTTTCCAAAGTCTGAAGTTGATGTCCCCTGAAGACAGCACCTTTTATGAGACCATTGTTGCAGTGGTTCGGCTTCATGTGGTGCTTCATAGTGTGGAAGGAGGGCTTGCCCCAGTGGTGGAAAAACAAAAATGAATAAAGCACTTCTTCAGAGCTGCAAGTGTGGGGGTTGGGGAAATACCTAAAGGGTTTTTTGTTTTTCTTGTTCGTATTAAACGTGCTTTAAAAAAAAAAAAAAAAAAAAAGGGAGAGGGGATAGTGGATGGAGAGGGAATTAAGTATTTAGTGCAGCTAAGACTTCGGTAAAAATGGTGGTCGGGGGAGGGTTGACATTTTCCGACCACCTGTTACGTGCTAAGTGCTTTTCATTAAGGACAGAATATTTTTGACTGAGGATCATCTTTGGCTGATGTAAATATTAATGCCAAAATAGGAAGCAAGGATGAAAGTAACACTGTAATTAGTAGTCAAATTTATTTCATACTAAAATGCGTTGTGACATAATTTTTATGGCTTGGCTCAAGTAACAATTTTCAGAGTGCACCCGCATTCATGCTGCTCACAGAGCTGTGGATGGGCTGTTACTGCTTCCTAACTCTGCCTACTATGTGGCCTATTGTGATGATGAAGTTGATAAACCAGTATCAATGAATAAGTCTAGAAGACCTGGAAAAATTGAAACAGGTCCTGAACACCTCTTTTTGGTAAGCCAAAGTTCTGCATGCGACTACACTACAGAAAAAGAAGCAAGTGGCCATTTCCACACCCTGCGAGCTGTAATACGCAGTCCTGAGGAGGGTAGAAAGATCCCCTTCAGTGCATTGCGGAGATGCTACAGATCACCAAGCAAGCCACAGGATTGGAGTTACCCATAATCAAGAAGAAACTTGAAAGGAAGAGCAGTAAATCTCGAGAAGACATCATTGGTATCAGATCTCAAAACAAAGGGTCTTTGGCCCAGGGAAAGAATTTTTTAATGAGCAAATTTTGGTCTCTAAATTAAAAAGTGAAACACCAAATCCAATATAAATATTGGCAATCTTGGAAAGCTAGGAAACTTTACCAAAGCTGAAATGAAAGTTAACTTTCTAAAACCAAACTTAAAAGTAAATCTTCGGAAATCAGATAGTAGTCTTGAAACAATGGAGAAAACAGGAGTGATGGGTAAGGTTCAGGCAGAGTCTGATGGGGACATGTCTTCAGATAATGACTCATACCACCCTATGACTTCCTTACAGATTCTAAGTCTGATGAAGACAGGCAGCTAGCTAATTCATTAGGGAGTGTAGGGCCAATAGATTCCTAGTTGTGGTATTATTGCGTCCGCGCCTCAATTAGGCAGTTGGTCCCAGTCTTAGCAGCACTGATAGTAGCATTCATGCCCCTTCAGAGATTACTGTTGTCATGGGAGTGAGCTTGGAAAGGGCCAGGAGTCTCGTTTGAAGAAAAGTCCTGCTGCTGCTGCAACTTTTCGACATACACATATTGACTGGCTTTGCCAAGCCTGTGGATATTTACTGCCTCAGATTTGTGCAAGATGCACAGAACAAAGTGACCCACCTATTAGACACGAGGTCTGTGTGTCAGCAGGCTAGTCAGGAAAGAAATCAAATGACCAAGTTTCCGACGAGAAACCCAATCAGAATCAACAGAACAGATACCTTCTCAACTGTCTCAATTAGATGTTTCTCTTTCTGCAACAGGCCCACAGTTTTAGTTGAGCCAGCGCATTCAGTTTCATCTCAAAAGACCCTTAGTTCCGCTTCCAGCATGCTTGAACTTGAGACAGGGCTTCATGTAACTCCTCCTTCAGAGACAGTAGCAGCAGAGCAGTCTCTCCCTTTACCAAGATTTGAAGTTCCATGGTCGCGGTTACTAGTATTACCCAAGCTGGACTAACCCATGGGATAAACTTCGCAGTGGCAAAAGTTCAGGAGAGTCCTGCAGAACCTGAAGTGATTAATAAAGATGAAGTCCAGCAAAATGAACGTACAAGTATGTTTATACAATGCCAGACAAGATAATTCAGATTTAGCTTTAGCCATAAGAATTCTTCCATGACGGCCGGGCGCGGTGGCTCACGCCTGTAATCTAGGCACTTTAGAGGCCAAGGCGGGCGGATCACCTGAGGTCGGGAGTTCAAGACCCGCCTGACCAACATGGTGAAACCCTGTCTTTATTTAAAAAAAAAGAATTCTTCCATGACTTTTATTTTAAAATATGAGAAGACGTTTTTACCTCTTGGGATATTTTAATTGTACTGTCTGAATCCAGGGCCCACAAATTCTGTTTATTGAAAGAGTTTTAAAAGGAGTCTCAACCTGAGTAGATTTCCAGGTTTTAGAGTCAGGACTACAGAAGTGCATCATCCTAGAATGTGTAGACCTGTACACTACAGAGCACTTTGCTTATCTGAAAGTAATTCAGCAACAGGTTACTTTGGGATATAACCTGAACCTTTTTTTGTAGTGAGGTGGGTAGAATACATTAAGTAGACACAAGGGCTGGACATGCAGATACTTAGAGGATTAGCATTTTTCCTAATTTGTTCTATTTATTAGTTCATTCCTGTGTGTTACCTCTACAAAGTAAAAGTATACATTTTGTTTTTAGTGACTTTAACATGTTACTGAAACATTTAAATATAAAGCTATTTTAGTTTTGATGGCTTACCTATTCCCTGAGGAATTGAGGTTCATGTAAGTCAAGAAATGAATTCTCATTTGATCCTAATTTTCCCCGTATTCTACTTGAACACGTTAAAAATTTTCTTCTGCCTATACCATGTAAACCTAGGAGCATTAAGACTTGTCAGTCACACAGTAAACCTCATAGATCAGATGTGAATACCAGCACCTATTAAATTTCATTTTGCTGTTTTCAGGAACGTAAGAATGCATATATTGGCTACTGGAAGTTCTAGAAGGAAGTCGGGTTTTAATTTATTCTAGGAGGGGCATCCTCAGCCCCTTAATAGACGATCCACAACTTCAAAATTTAGTCTGGGCCAAGTGCAGTGGCTCACACCTATAATCCCACCACTTTGGGAGGCCAGGAGTTTGAGACCAGCCTGGGAAACATCTGTCTCTACAAAAAAATACAAAAATGAGCCGGGCGTAGTGGTGGACACCTGTGGTCCTAGCTACGCAAGAGGGTTGCTTGAGCCCATGAGGTTGAGGCTGCAGTAAGCTGTGATTGTGCCACTGCCCTCCAGCCTGGGGGACAGATCGAGACCCTGTCTCAAAAAAAATTCAGTCTGAAGCACAATTGTGCTGAAACAGGTCTTCTGACTATAACCCTGACCACGCAGAACCAGGGCTGCCTCTGTAATCCACACAGTGAGAAAGTTGCACAGCATATTCCAACAAGTATTTAGAGCTTTACTCTTGTTGAAGTGATTCTCAGCTGAACATTGTATCTGTTGTTACTTTGATGAGCATTCCATTTTTCTTATCTTTTAGTGGTATCTTTTTATGTGTTAAATCTTGTGATTATTAAAGTACCATTGTAATTTAAAACAAAACAAACTCTGTGCAAATCACACCAACACCTCTTACCAAGTTCTGCTGTAGACATAGAGTTACTAGAATGTTTACGCGGGAAAATTGCAGCCAGCAGGAAATGTTGCCAGTTGTCTAGGTTTTGAATACAATCTATTTCCTTTCTACTTCTTTTCTCCCATCCTTCAAAATGTGCCTGAATGAAATCATATGAAGATAGAGTGGGGGTTTTTATTTTATTTTATTTTGAGACCATCTTGCTTTGTCACCCAAGCTGGAGTACAGTGGCGTGATCTCGGTTCACTGCAACTTCTGCCTCAACCTCCGGAGTAGCTGGTACTACAAACACATGCTACTACACCTGGCTAATTTTTCTATTTGTATTTGTATTTTTTTGAGACAGAGTCTTAACTCTGTCACCTAGGCTGGAGTGCAGTGGCGTGATCTCTGCTCACTGCAACCTGCATCTCCCAAGTTCAGGCGATTCTTGTGCCGCACCCTCCCAAGTGGCTGGGACTACTGTGCCACCACACCTGGCTCATTTTTGTATTTTTAGTAGAGATGGGTTTCACCGTGTTGGCCAGGCCGGCCTCAAACTCCTGACCTCAAGTGATCCACTCATGCCTCAGTCTCCCAAAATGTGATTACAGGTGTGAGCTACCACACCCGGCCTTCTTTATTTTTTGAGACAAATTCTCACTCTCTAGCTTAGGCTGGAGTGCAGTGGCATGACCTTGGCTCACTACAGCCTTAACCTCCTAGGCTTAAGTGATCCTCCCATGTCAGCCTCAGGAGTAACTGAGATTATAGGCATTTGCCACCACACCTCGTAATTTTTTTTATTTTTTTGTGGAGATGGGAGTCTCACTGTGTTGCCCAGCTGTCCTTGAACTGGGCACAAGCAGTCTGCCCACTTTGGCCTCCCAGAGTGCTAGGATTATAGTCGTGAGCCACTGTTCCCAGCCTCCTTAGTTTTTTTTTGTGGTTTTGGTTCTGGGGATAGGGTGGGGAGTTATGTAAAGCAACAGAAGTAAGAGCTGAAAAATCAGTAGAAAACTTTAAAATTTGCATAGCGCAAGTACCTCTTGGTTGGTGTGGGAATTTTTATTCATACTTACATCATCTGCTGGCATCATATTCCTCTACAAGGGAAATGTGTTTGGATAGAAGGATCACACTTCTCTATTCAAGTCAGGAAGAGAAGAAGTGGAGTACAAAAGGGACTAATAGATAGGGGAATTGTGCTCCCAAGGAAGAAACAACTTGTGGTCCTAACTTCTCCCAGATTGAAGTAATTTTAGGCAGACATAAAATTAGTTCAATCACTGAAGAACTCTTCATTCATATGCTTTAATTTTTTTTTTTTTTTTTTTTTTTGAGATGGAGTCTTGCTCTGTTTCCCAGTCTAGAGTGCAGAGGTGCAGTGTAGGCTCACTGCAGCCTCTGCCTCCTGGATTCAAGCAATTCTCCTGCCTCAGCCTCACAAGTAGTTGGGACTACAGGTGCGCACCACCGCACCCGGGTGATTTTTGTACTTTTAGTAGAGACGCTTTCGCTGTATTAGCCAGGCTAGTCTCAAACTCCTGACCTCAGGAGTTTGATCTACTTGCTTTGGCTTCCCAAAGTGCTGGGATTGCAGTTGTGAGCCACTGTGCCCGGCCATGCTTTGATTTTCGAAGGAGCTGACTCCTGAGACCTACTTGCTGGCTCAGCTTTGGAGAGGGTCCACTTTATGTGGCAAGTATGTAAGACAAAACCTCCTTAGAAAAGCTGCATGGTTTATATGTAGGTACATATGGTTTATTAAGAAAAATCTCAAACATAAAAACAGTAATATAATGATCCCTTATACCCGTCACACAATTTTAATAGTTATCAACATGTGGCCTATTTTGTTTGTTTCTTTAGAGGTGAAGTCTCGCCTTGTTGCCCAGGCAGCTAATTTTTATATTTTTAGTAGAGATGGGATTTTGCCCTGTTGGCCAGGCTGGTCTTGAACTCCTTACCTCAAGTGATAAATCAACCTCAGCCTCTCAAAGTCCCAGGATTACAGGCATGAGCCACTGCGCCTAGACTATTTTGAAGCAAATTCCAGACCGGATATAATTCTATCCCTGTGTGTCATACTTCCACATATATCTCTAAAAGATAAGGAAAAATTTTTTTAAACATGTAGAATGTTTATCACTGTTTAAAATCACACGACATTTCCTTATTGTCTTAAGTACATGTTTGTGTGATTTTTTTTGCCCATAATTTTTTGTTTGTTTTTGAGTACTAAATGTTGTTCAAATCAGGATCCAGACAAAGTCCACACATTGCTATTGATTTCATGTCTCTTCAGTCTCTCTTAACCCAAAAGGTTTCTATCCTGTTTTGGTTTATACCAAGCTATTTGACCTGTAGAATTTCCCACATTCTGGACTCTGCTGTTGCATCTTTGTAGTGTCATTTAACATGTTCTTCTCCCATGTATTGCCTGTAAACTAGTGGTTGGACTAGAGGCTTGGTAAGAGTTAGGCTCAATTTTTTGGAAAAAAGACTGACTAGGTGGTAGTGTGGTCCTTCCTCTTCTTCACCATTCGGAAGCACACAGTGTCTCACAGTAATATATTAGCTTTTGACAGAATGACTATAGCCCAGTAATTGATGTTGTCAAATCCATTCCTTCATTAGGGGTTTATCTGTGCTTCCTGTCAGCTTCAACGTACTGCATTGGCTCTTTCAAGTCCAGGTTACTTACAAGATTTATAAGATCACTTTGGTCTCCTAGATGCTTCCTAGTGATTGAATTTTCCAAAGCTCCAGCTATTTATTCTTTCCATGAGTTCTAGTGGAGCACACGCACAGGGAATTTTCTCAAAGAGACTTTGCTCTTTGAAAAAAGCCAAGCTGGGTGCTGTGGCTCATACCTGTAATCCCAGCTACTTGGGAGACTAAGGCAACAATATCGCTTGAGGCCAGGAGTTTGAGAACAGCCTGGGCAATATAGTAAGTCCCTGTCTCTTAAAAAACAAAAAAAAAAAAAGAAGAAGAAGAGCCAAGGTAGGCAATATTTTGTCAGAGTAAGGCCTTAGAGGGAAGGATAGGATATAAAGGCTGTCATAATAGCTTCTTTGGGAAAATAGAGAAAAAGACTTTTCCTTTAAATCTCTAGTCATTTGTTGCCTGGTAGTTTTGATCAATTGGCAGGCAATGTGACCATATAGTTGACTAAATTGGAGAAGTAAATGTTCATGGAAAAGAGATTTTAGGCCAGGCGCAGTGGTTCATTCCTGTAGTCTCAGCACTTTGATAAACTGAGGCAGGAGAATCACTTGAGGCTAGGAATTTGAGATTAGCTTGAACATAGCAAGACTCTTTCTCAACTTAGAAAAAGAAAAAGAGATTTCAAGTCCATCACTTGGATCCTAAGTTTCAACATGAAACTTTTTTTGTGACAAGGTTAGGAGAGTTCTTACTACATTACAACAACAAAAAACCTTCTAATGTTCTGCAGCAAGAGAAAATTAAAAAAAAAAAAAAAAAAAAACCCTCCCAATTTGAGTTTTTCAGGCTGAGAAGTGTAGAGAGTGCCTTTAGCCTCTCACCTGCACTTAAGACCTCAAGTATTATGTCAGCCAGTCGTCTAACTGGATTGAAATAGTACAGTGTCATGTTGAAGTTTACCTTCTAGAGTTTTAATTTTGTCCAGAAATTTAAGTTTCAGAGACTCAAGAGCTACAGCCTCAAGAAGAAATAACTCCCCATTCGACAGCCTTATGATTATTTCCTATTTCAGATTGTGTCCCTCAGCCACATAAAACAAGACATCCTAGAACTGTTTCTGTTTACACTTCCCTGTGACTAGTTATCCATCCAGGGATGCTGAACTTACCTATCGTTTCTCTACCTTGTCTTCAGGAGCCAATGAAGTGCTTTTGGTGGTTGGGGGTTTCGGAAGCCAGCAGTCTCCTATCGACGTGGTAGAGAAATATGACCCCAAAACTCAAGAGTGGAGCTTTTTGCCGGTAAATAATGATAGAAACCATTTGTTGGGAGGGAGCTTAAATTCCTCAGTCTCTGGCTCCAGATCATAGCTAATCCAGCCGTAAGAGTAGAAAAGCCTAATAGGATGTTTCTTACAACAGTCTTGTGCAATAGTAGGTACTCAGTAAACAGTTTTTGGCTGTTTAGATTAGAAAATTATACCTTAGAAATGTTAGTGGACCTGTGTCAAGTTAAATCAGATGGCCACCACTGGTTAGGTGCTTTTCTAAGCTGTCTTTATAATTCCCAGCACATTTCATTGGTCATGTTTTGTTAAACTGAACCCAATGTTAGATTGTGTTGAATTGAACCTAGTGTTCAGTTGAGCTCAGAAGTTTGAACTGAGCGTGGTAGCTTACACCTGTAAGCCCAACACTTTGGGAGGCTGAGATGGAAGGATCTCTTGAGGCCAGGAGTTCAAGACCAGCCTGGGCAATATGGTGAGACTCTGTTTCTACAAAAAAGCAAACAAAAAAATTAGCCAGGTGGTGCATGCCTGTAGTCCTAGCTGCTTGGGAGGTTGTGGTAGAAGATTGCTTGAGCCCAGGAGTTCGAGGTTGCGGTGAGCTGTCATTGTGCCACTGTACTCCAACCTGGGTGACAGAGTGAGATCCCAACTCAGAAAAAAAAAAGTTTGTATCTGTCTCCCTCAGCATGTCTCTCTCAGTGCTGAATGAACAATAGTAATTTGAGAAAACATGGAAATCCAATCTTCCTACCTTTTAAAGTTCTTATAATAAATCCTGGCCCTTTGATTAGCAATGTGGGAATACTTTTCCACTGTATAGAAGGATATCAGTCTCTTAGTCCAGTGCCTTATGGAAAAGAAAGGAGTCAGATACTGGATAACAGAAAGTTGTTAAATCTTTTGGAAACCTTGGAAAGAGGCAGATGTGCAGAAAGCTTACATCTTTAAGAGACCCACAACAAGCATTTCGTTCAGTAGGTAGCCATCTGGGAGCCACTTGAGGACGAGCCACTCAAGGAGGGTTCATGATGACAGGTGAAGAAGCATAGAGGTGTGTAGATACAACAGGGAAAATAGCAAAAGGTAAGGCCCAAAACTTGCCTAACTGAAATGCTCTGTACCTCTTCTCTCCAAATCCATAGAGCATCACTCGTAAGAGACGTTATGTGGCCTCAGTGTCCCTCCATGACCGGATCTACGTCATTGGTGGCTATGATGGCCGTTCCCGCCTTAGTTCAGTGGAATGTCTAGACTACACAGCAGATGAGGATGGGGTCTGGTATTCTGTGGCCCCTATGAATGTCCGACGAGGTCTTGCTGGAGCCACCACCCTGGGAGGTAGGCTTGATATGCAGGGCAATATTTCCATCTTACTGTGGCTGGACCAAGGTTTTTAACCTCTCATGTTTTCTGGCAGGAGCATGAAATATGGAGGAAAAAAATGAGGTCAAATATTATTATTATTATTATTTGAGACAGGGTCTCTCTCTGTTGCCCAGGCTGGAGTGCAGTGGTGTGATCACTGCTCACTACAGCCTCAACCTCCCCGAGCTCAAGCGATCCTCCCACCTCAGCTTCCCAAGTAGCTGGGACTACAGGCGTGCACCATCATGCCCAGCTATTTTTATGTATTTTTAGTAGAGACAGGGTTTTGCCATGTTGCCCAGGCTGATCTCTTAACTCCTGAGCTCAAGTGACTCACCCTCCTTGGCCTCCCAAGGTGCTGAGATTACAGGTGTGAGCCGCTGTGCCCAGCCAACAAATATTCTTTTTGCTTTCAGAAATATTAGTGTAATAGAAGCTGTTCAATACTCATGGATGTTTCAGTATTGACTATAAAGTTGGCAAATCAAGTTCTGATGTGCTGGGTGGGGAACTGGCACTGGTTGTATTTTTGCAAATTCCCAAGTGGTTTTTGAATGCTTCTAAGGATTTTATTTTACTCCATTCTTTTTAGATGTCTTTCTTGTCTGTGAAAATTGACTTATCTCATTAAAAAATACTTTGGTTTTGCTCTCAGACTTTTAAAAGACACTTGAAATTTTTGTAGAGGAAAGAGTTCTAGAAATCTCTCATTTTATTCTGAGCAGATATGATCTATGTCTCTGGAGGCTTTGATGGGAGCAGGCGTCACACCAGTATGGAGCGCTATGATCCAAACATTGACCAGTGGAGTATGCTGGGAGATATGCAGACAGCCCGGGAAGGTGCCGGACTCGTAGTGGCCAGCGGAGTGATCTACTGTCTAGGTATTGTGTCTGCAATGCAGGAATGGGAGAGAACTCAATGGGAAGTAGATTGTGAGTAAGGATTCCTTTTTAGCAGAATGAAGTTCATAGACTTCCCTTTCAACTAAAATCCTGGTGTGTCAATATATTTTCCATTAATTGAGATTATCATTTTCTTATAAGCGGAAAGTAGGGTACTGTCAGAGATCTGTTAGAGTTATTGGGACTCTAGTGGGAAAATTAAAACTAAAATAATTAGTTGAAGCACTCAGAGAAAGGCTGACCAGGAATAGGCATGAGGATTTACCACTCATCCTGCAGTGGTCTCTGTCTTCCAGGAGGATATGATGGTTTGAATATCTTAAATTCAGTTGAGAAATACGACCCTCATACGGGACATTGGACTACTGTGACGCCAATGGCCACCAAGCGTTCTGGTAAGATCAGATCTGAGGGAGGAGACAATAGGCAGTGCTGTCAGACCTTTACATATATAATAGTGATGCATGGGACAAACTGTAGATTAATGTAAAAATGAGATTCTGCTCCTCCTTGTCTCTGCTCTCTCTAAATATTAGGATAAAGACAGTTTACACTTACAACTAGATTATAAATTTGAAAGCGAAAGTCTTCATGTCTTTGTTCTCTCCCTGTGTTTTAGAATACTATGATTTTGTCTGTGTAGCACATGCTAAATAAATGTTTGTTAAATAACGTCTCTAATGTATAAAAACAAAAGAGTAGCACCTTACCTTCACGAGAGCTTTTTGAGGTGGAGCAGGCTGAGATGTAGAAAAGGGGAAAACACTGTGCTGTTCTAGTTTACATATCCTGAGTAAAAATTGCTTCAGAACCATAATCACAGTTCCTTTCCCTCCATCTACCTTTTTTTTTTTTTGAGACGAAGTTTCGCTCTTGTTACCCACACTGGAGTGCAATGGTGCGATCTCAGCTCACCGCAACCTCCGCCTCCTGGGTTCAAGCAGTTCTCCTGCCTCAGCCTCCCGAGTAGCTGGGACTACAGGCACGTGCCACCATGCCCAGCTAATTTTTGTATTTTTAGTAGAGACAGGGTTTCACCATGTTGACCAGGATGGTCTCGATCTCTTGACCTCGTGATCCACCCGCCTCAGCCTCCCAAAGTGCTGGGATTACAGGCGTGAGCCACCGCGCCCGGCCCCCTCCATCTACCTTTATTGCTGCCTTTTTTTCACTTCCTCCTTTTCTGAGAATGTTGGTGCTCTGAGTTAATGAGAGTAAAGAAGAGAACCATTTCTATTTATCTTTTATCATTTGAAATCCAAGCCAGAGGGTTTGTAGATGGAATAACTTGTGCTGGACTAGATTATTCTAGGCCTGTCTAGGTCCAGTCCATATCTCTCATCTACTCTGGAACTCAGCTAGCCATTAGTGACCATAGTTTATTTCTATAACTCAGATTCTAGGCTTAGTGCCATTCATTTGCTAATGCCTTCATTTTCCCCAGGTGCAGGAGTAGCCCTGCTGAATGACCATATTTATGTGGTGGGGGGATTTGATGGTACAGCCCACCTTTCTTCCGTTGAAGCATACAACATTCGCACTGATTCCTGGACAACTGTCACCAGTATGACCACCCCACGATGCTATGTAGGGGCCACAGTGCTTCGAGGGAGACTCTATGCAATTGCAGGGTGAGGATTTAAATGACTCCAGACTCATTATGTAACCAGAGCAAGAGTCTATGTGATCTGATCCTTATTTTTGGATGGAGACAAGATTTGGGTAGGGGTAGATATCTCCAGTAGCAACTTGATTTTTTTAATTAGATTTTTTTTATTTTTTAGAAACAGTCTTTCTCTGTCCCCTAGGCTGGAGTCTGAGTAGAGTAGCTGGGACTACAGGTGTACGCCACTGTGCCAGGCTAGTTTTTTATGTTGCCTAGGCTGGTCTCCAACTCCTGAGCTCAAGCAGTCCTCCCACCTCAGCCTCCCGAAGTTCAAGGATTATAGGCGTGAATTACCTTGCTAAACTCCAGTGGCAGCCTTAAGGAAGAACTTGTGTGGAAAGGAATAGAAGGCTAAATTCTTTCTTTAAACTTAATTGAGACAGACAAAGTCTTAACATTTTGCAGGCTGGTGTCAAATTCCCTCCTAGGCTTAAGCAGTCCTCTTACTTCAACCTCCTTCATAGTTGGGATTACAGGCACGTGCCACTGCACGCAGCTGACTCATTTTTTTCTTTTGCTTCTTCCCCACTTAGATATGATGGTAATTCCCTGCTAAGTAGTATTGAATGTTATGACCCTATCATCGACAGCTGGGAAGTCGTGACATCCATGGGAACCCAGCGCTGTGATGCTGGTGTGTGTGTTCTCCGTGAGAAGTGACCGTTGTCGGAGCACCATCCAGAACTAGTGACCAGTCTGGTGGACAGTTAGTGGGAGAATCAAGAATCCTTTCCAGAATGTCTGTTTCTCACTATGTGCACAGGGTGATTACAGGCACCAGTGCAGTGATGATTGTACTTTTTTGACGCATATTCCGCCTTGTCCTGGTTATTGTTCTTGAGAAGGGTGGCCAACAGGTACTCCAGGGAAAAGAATGAGTGTCGAATGGATGTGAGAGACCAGATCACCTCTCCCACTGCCTTGGGGAGCGCTTTCCTGTCATTTCTAACTTACCACATGCTCAGTGTACTATATGTATGTTGTGCCTCATATGTTGCAGAGAACGAAGGTGAGTATAGTCTACTAGATGTGGGCAGTATCCAGCCTAGATGATTGGAAGGGTACCAGTTTAAGTAAACTTGGTAAAATTCAAGTCTTTTTTTTTCCAGGAACAGATACCTTTTCTAATCTACAGGTAGCTAGAAGCAACACAGTTCTGTTCTAGAGGGAAACAGAAGGGAGAGCCCCATAAAACTTTGGGGGCAAGGGAGAGAGACTCATCTGACACTTCTTGTGGGGGATAGGGTTGGTATATCAGAATTGAAGTTAGAATAAGTGAATCAACTGAATTTGATGGAATGTGAGTGAACCTAGAACAGCACTGAAGTATTACATAACCTGGAAGACTGAGAAGGGTATATCATTTGAAGTATCTTTTTATTTCCCCAAGGTCTTTCTAAAGTAGAATGTTACGCATTTTAGCACTGGAGACAGCATAACAGTGAACAGATGTTGGGATGAGAGAAGACAGCATCAATGTGGGAGTTCAGTATGACTGGGGATAAACTAGGAATACCTGTGATTCTACAGTCTTATTCCCTGCCAGGGCTCATCTAGCCATGGCAGTGTTTGCCTTGAATGGGGGTGAAAGCCTTTCTTTGTTGAATCAAATACTACTACATTGTTACACTTCCACACTATTTATTTGGGGATGGGCTGGGAGTGACAGTAGCCCAGTAGTTCAGCTACCTGATTACTGCCCCATTCTTTTAGGAGTACACTTCTGCCAAGGAGTGGTTTGTACTGCTGTGTTTGGTACATTTTGTCTTTTTTCTGCTATAAGTTTCCCTTATCTGTCCTTTAGTGTAGATTTTATTCATCACAGGACAGAATAATCAAGGACAACCAAAATCCTTTTGTCAGTTTCAGTACCTCAGCTATCAACATTTCTGAGCTATTATTGAATGTTCCTCTGTCATGGAGTGAAATGCTTGTTTTATGGGTATTGGGAGTGTGGGAATGTGATAACCTAAACAACCTTTGCTCTGAAATTCCGTTTTTCCCTTTTTCCCTGAATCGTATTGACCTACAGAGTTAATTTCCTTTGTATTTTTTTAAGAAAATATTAAAAATCAACAGTCTCAAATGCTGAGAGTTTGTGGCTAACCAGCATTGCCTTTAGCAGATACTTGGGAGGGAAAGATGTAGAGATCAGCTGTAACTCCTGTCTCTTCAGCCTTTTCATCTTGTGTGTTTGCCAACTAGTTCTGCTATTTCTCTGTTAGACATAGGTAAGAGGTAGCCACTTTACACTATGGAGATTCTCATCAGTAAAATATTTACCTGATTTGCCATATTCATTAGCCCCTCTCATGCTTGGAGTTACTTGAAAACCAAAGGAATAAAGAAGAGATGTCTTGAATTAGCACCCACTTGAATTTTAGGGTTTCAGTCATGCCATGCCTTTTTTCCATTTGCTTTGAATTATGGCGTGTGATATTAACAGCTATGCAGAAGGCCTGCAAAACTGCAACAATCCTGATGCTTCCAGAGCAAAAGGGAGGAGGAGCCACAGGAGGAAGTTACTTTCCCTCATGATGCCTGCCAACTTTGGCAGATGGATGGCGCCTGCTAATTAAACCACAGCCTATAAAACATGTGGCTGTTCCTGTCTCAAGAAGAGATCCAGGGGAGGCTGAAGGACTGATAGCTCCTGTGCTGTCTTCAGTGCTGATACATTAGTTTCAGACCAATTTCACAAATAGTTCATACACTGCAGCCACTGAATCTTCTACAGAAAAATCAACACGTAAAACTTAATAGTTCTTTTTCACTCTTCACAATCATACACACTTTCATGTGCTCACATACATACACAGAGATACCCCTAGTTTGGTGGGTTATCTTAATTTTTTTTTTTTTTTTTTGAGATGGAATCTCGTTCTGTCACCAGGCTGAAGTACAGTGGTGTGATCTTGGCTCACTGCAACCTCTGCTTCCCAAGTTCAAGCGATTCTCCTGTCTCAGCCTTCAAGTAGCTAGGACTACAGGTGCGCATCACCACACCTGGCTAATTTTTTGTATTTTTAGTAGGGAATTTCACTATGTTGGCCTGGATGGTCTCAATCTCTTGACCTCGTGATCCACCCTCCTCGGCCTCCCAAAGTGCTGGGATTACAGGTAGGAGCCACCGCGCTCGGCCACCATCTTAATTTTTTTAAGCTCCCACCACTGACAACCAGCTACTTAGTTATCTAACCTAGGAAAACCAGCAGTTGCTTTGTGTCACCACCATCACAAGACAGACATCCAGCTAGTTTCTAAGTTCTATACAATTTTAATTGTTCCAAGTCCATTCTCCTATCTTCATTCCCTCTGCTAGCTTCAGGGCCTTTCTCAGCTAGACCCTAAGATAACAGCCACTTGATATCCTCTCTTCAATCTAGCCTCTCCATTTAGTCATAGGTTATCTTTCTAAAGCACAGAGGTACTTAACATACAGCAGACAGTAAATATTGAACAGTTATTTCTGGCCTAAAATTCCACAGATGCCCATTGTTCGTATTATAAATTTTAAATTCCTTAGCATGACATTAGATCCGGAGCTCTGGGCCCACGGTACCTTCCTGATCTTACTTACTTCTGTAATCACTTCTCCCCAGGTTAGTGGGTCAGTCACAGCGGTCTACTAACCATTCCTAAATTTGTTCTCACCCTTGTTCATATACAATACTGTTCCGTCTGAAATAATCTTGCTTTCCTGACAATCCTAGTTAAGAGCAGTGGCTTTAGAGTTGTGCTGCAACCTTTCTGATCTTTACCTTTCTTATTTTGTGCACAAGAGTGCCGACCCCATAAGGAAACTGATAATTTAATAGGTTTCCAAAGGCACTTCGACACATTTTGCCACGTAGTAAATAATGACAATGATTAGAAGAGGCCAGCAATTAGCCGGGCGCGGTGGCTCACGCCTGTAATCCCAGCACTTTGGGAGGCAGAGGCAGGTGGATCACCTGAGGTCAGGCGTTCGAGACCAGCCTGACCAATATGGTGAAACCCTGTCTTTACAAAAAAAAAAAAAAAAGAGAGAGAGGAGAGGCCAGCAATTAAAGCTTCCACGCATCTTTTTTCCAGTACCAAAAAGATACTTGCCCCTCTAAGTAGTTTTCTATAGAATAAGCTAATGTGGCTAAAACTTGATAGGAAGTCCGACCCAGATTCCCTTCGCATTGCCCCCAATAAAGTCCCCATTCATTCTGGAGACTAAATTCAGATCTCAGAAAACTAAACAGTAAGGTCAACCTAATGATTTATTTGTCTAGGTCTTACTATTAAGCACAGTGACCAGGTGGGTATGGAGATGTGTCACTGGTCCCAAGTGTCCCTGTCACAAAACCTGTCGACACCTAGCCACTCAGGTTAGACAATGAATGAAGGCGCCTGCGCAGTAGAGTCCAGAGACGGGAAGCAGGCGCCTGCGCACAGAAGTAGTGACCGTCTGCTCCCCGCCCCCGCTTCTGCCAAGCTGCGCCAGCGCAGTGAGGATCGAGCCAGCAAAGACAGCGCCTGCGCGGCCGTGGCTGAGGAGCCTGTGGCGGCAGCGGCAATGGAACCAGCAGAGCAGCTGAGCGAGTTAGTGTCAGCCGAGGGCCGAAACCGGAAGGCGGTGCTGTGCCAGCGTTGCGGCTCCCGGGTGCTGCAGCCAGGGACCGCTCTCTTCTCCCGCCGACAGGTAGGGAGGCAGGTTGGAGGGCGTTTACACCCGCAGTCTCCCAGACGAGCTGCTGCGGTCGGAATCTGAACCCCAGCTCTTCAATTTCCGGAGACCGCTCCCTCCTCGCGCGGCCGTAAGCTCCGCCCCTCGGACCTCCGCTCTGCGAGGCTCCGCCCCTGGGGCCACCGGCAGCGAGGGAGAGAACCGGGTCCCGCCCCGGGATCTTTGGCCGCGGAACCCATCCCTGGGCTACCCGGTTCAGTCTGTCCGGCCCTCCGGCCCTCCGCCCCCGGGGCCGCCGCGAGCGCGGGCCCTACGCCCTGCCGCAGTCCAGGGCCGTTGCTCCGCGGGCGCGTGGAAGGGAGGCGCCCCATTGCGGCTCCCCGAGCTCCCGCCAGCCTGCAGGACCTGGCAGGTGCCTCTCGGCCGCCGCTCACCGCGGATGTGGCCGGGTTCCTGTCCTACTCCAGACCCCACCCGCCAGTCATGAATTCTCCGTCTCATTTATGGCAGGCACCTGTTTCACGAAGGAGCCCCGGAAACAACTGGTGTAGGGGACGCGGCAAAATAACCCCGGTAGCCTTCATACCGAGGAAGTTAACGTTTTCCAGATGAATCGTATTTCAAGTGCAATAGATACTTGACGTCCTGGAAGTAAATTTCAAAGAAAAACAATTTTTTTTTCTCTTGAGTTTAGGGATTTTAATACCCTTCCTACCACCATGACCCCAAGTGAGAAAGTTGAAAAAAAAAAATTTATTTCGGTCAACTCTATTGAAGTGCAAGTATAATGTCATTTCAACCATAGGGACATCCTGTCATTCAAAATTATTTCTAAAAATATACAGATCAGGCCGGGCGTGGTGGCTCACTCCTGTAATCCAAGCACTTTGGAGGCCAAAGCGGGTGGATCACCTGAGGTCGGGAGTTCAAGACCAGCCTGACCAACATGGGGAAACTCCGTCTTTAAAAAAAAAAAAAAAAAAAATGCAGATCATTTTATAATTTCATGTGGTTGAACAGATCATGAAGTGTAATGTCTAGTAGAAGAGCAAGAATCCCCCATACCTCCAATACAGCCTTTCGTCAAAGGAGGAAAAAAGGAATCTGTGTATGTTGTTTTGTAGGTATATTGATGACTTTTGATCTAGATATTGGTGGAGCGCCCAGCGTTCTTTTAAGACTTCCAAGGTTTGGGAGTAGAGTTGTCGATTAATTTTACGAAGTTAGTGGCATTATGGAGTCCGTAGAAAGAACATAGATCTTGGAATTAAAATATATGTGGAATTGAATCCTGACTTTTACATTCATTAACACTGAAAGAGTTATTTAGGCCGGGCGCGGTGGCTCATGCCTGTAATCCCAGCACTTTGGGAGACGAAGGCTGGTGGATCACCTGAGGTCAGGAGTTCGAGACCAGCTTGGCCAACATGGTGAAACCCCATCTCTACTTAAAAAAAAAACAGTACAAAAATTAGCTGGGTGTGGTGGCACGTACCTGTAATCCCAGCTACTCTGGAGGCTGAGGCAAGAGAATCGCTTGAATCTGGGAGACGGAGGTTGTGGTGAGCTGAGATTGCATCACTGCACTCTAGCCTGGGCAACAGTGAGACTGTCTTAAATTTGAAAAAAAAAAAAAAAAAGTAAAAAATTAAAAAAAATAAAGTTATTTAACCTCCATGAGATGCACGTTGCTTATTGTGTAAAACAGGTGTGTCCAGTCTTTTGGTTTTGCTGGGCCACATTGGAAGGAAAATTGTCTTGGGCCATACAACATACACTAACAGTAGCTGATGAGCTAAAAAAAAAAAAAAAACAAAGGCAAAAAAAAAATCTCATAATGTTTTAAGAAAGTTTCCGAATTTGTTTTGGGCCGCATTCAAAGCCGTACTGAGCCATATGCAGGCTGCGGGTTGGACAAGCTTGGAAGCTTGGTGTAAAATGATGATGATGATAGAGGGAAGAATTTGTATGAAAGCGCTTAGCACTGTGCCTAGTATGTAGCCCAGTATATAGGTTAGTTCCCATACTCCTTTTCCATGGCAAGGTTCTAATTTTTTATTTATTTATTTATTTTTGAGACAGAGTCTTGCTCTGTCACCCAGTCTAGAGTGCAGTGGCATAATCTCAGCTCACTATAACCTCTGCCTCCTGGGTTCAAGCCACTCTTCTGTCTCAGCCTCCCTAGTAACTGGGATTACCACCATGTCCAGCTAATTTATGTATTTTTAGTAGAGACAGGTTTTCACCATGTTGGCCAGGCTGGTCTCAAACTCCTAACCTCGTGATCCGCCTGCCTTGGCCTCCCAAAGTTCTGGGATTACAGGCATGTAATCCCAAAACCACAGCACCCAGCCTGGTTTTGTCTAATTTTATAAACTGACATAAATTAAGAGACTTCTTTTTTTTTTTTTTCCAGGTTCATAATTTATTGTACAAATTGTATTATCACATGATGAGTTGGGATTAGCTTCTCCAGGCATGGAACTTAACAGATGAGGTTAAGAACCGGAGACAGTTTAAAATCCATTTATGTTGCTTTCACAGCTGGAGTTTTTTTGGACCTTAACTTGAAATATAAGATAATCAAAGCAATGCCTCCATATGTGTCCAGTACACAATTCCTTCTACCTGTGAGAGTATAAGAGTTGAAATATTTTTTAATACCAGTAAACTGAAATTGTTCATCAGCTTCTGGACCTGCCATGATCTCAATCTGCTAAAGCCACAAAATCCGCACCCAGGGTCCTTCAACGACGGTATCCACCATTTGGCATGGCCGGAAGCAAGAGACTTCTTAATGGAGTTTATAGTTTGTTTTAAAATTCTTATTTTTTTTTTTCATATTTATTGATTTTATTTATTTATTTTTTGAGACATCTCGCTCTGTTGCCAGGCCAGAGTGCAGTGGCATGATCTCGGCTCACTGCAACCTCCACGTCCTGGGTTCAATCAATTCACCTGCCTCAGCCTCCCAAGCAGCTGGGACTACAGGCACGTGCCACCATGCCCGGCTAATTTTTGTATTTTTAGTAGAGATGGAGTTTCTCCATGCTGGCCAGGATGGTCTCGATCTCTTGACCTCATGATCCACCCGCTCAGCCTCCCAAAGGGCTGGGATTACAGGCATGAGCCACCGTGCCCGGCCTATTTTATTTTTATTTTTATATTTTGAGATAGTGTTTCGCTCTTGTTGCCCAGGCTGGAGTGCAGTGTCAGGAGTTCAAGACTGGCCTGGCCAACATGGTGAAATCCTGTCTCTACTAAAAATACAAAAATTATCTGGGCGTGTTGGTGGGCACCTGTAATCCCAGCTACTTGGAAGCCTGAGGCACAAGAATCGCTTGAACCTGGGAGGCGGAGGTTGAAGTGAGCCAAGATCACCAAGTGCACCACTGCACTCCAGCCTGGGTGACTGCGAGATTCTGTCTCAAAACAAAACAAAACAAAACAACAACAACAGAAAAAAACATAGACAGGCTCACTGTATTGCCCCTGGTCTCAAACTCCTGGGCTCAAGTGATCCATCCACCTTGGGCTCCCAAAGTGGTGGGATTACAGGTATGAGCCACTATGCCTGGCCAGGATCTTTTTTCCCTTCCCTTCCTTTCCCTTCCTCTCTCCTTCCTTCTTTCTTTCCTTCTTTCCTTCCTCCCTCCCTGTTTTGCTGTCACCTGACTGGAGTGTAGTGACAGAAGCATGGCTCACTGCAGCCTCCAATCAGCCAAAACTATTAATTCTTGTTTGATACTATTTTAAACTAATTTTGCCAAAAATTGTGTGGGCAAAATAAATTATGTATGTTATATTTCTTTTTGTTTCTCACCTGACACAGTGGCTCCTATTCTCTAGAAAGAGGCCTAAGAATTTTTTTAAATGCATTTTATGTGTTTAAAAATGTTTTCCCTCTTTTAAAAAGACAAAAAGGTGTTTTTTGTTGTTGTTGTTTTTAACAATGGCTTCAACATTTCTGGAAATTTCCTGTTTCTTGAGAAAGAACTGTTGGAAGAATCCTGTCCCCTTTCTGGACTCTAGCAACTCAGCTCTGATCTAACCCAGTGTTCTGACTCTCGTCCTAATTGTTTTCTCCTTTCTTTCCTCAAATACTAATTTTAGCAAAAATATAACCTCTAGGACATGATGTAAATAGAAGGTAAAAAATTTTCTAGTAGATTCTAACAGTTATTAGTCCCCTCCTCTGCTCTATGTCACATATTTTAAGGTAGAGAAAAACAGTTCTATCCTTACAGAGAGCAAGCACCTTCTGAGATGCTGAGCTCCTTAACCGAAGCTTTGGGGTAAACGCCCTAAAGTTTTAGGGTAGCTCTTTTTCGTCATAACTGAAATATTGCAGATAAACCACCATTAGGGCAATTACTGCAGGGCTGTTACTTATCTCTGCAGGTGTTAAAGGAGCACTCCCAGCAGTTAAACCTGGAGAAGGGTGTATAAGGAGTCCTGGTTAGAGGTGGCCTACAGCTTTCTCTCTCGCTCCACCCAGTGGAAGAGAAGAGCCTAGTAGTCTGCAGACGGGGACAGTTGGATAGCTAGACTGCCAATCCTACCTTTGAGGTGATCCAGGGCCTGCCTGTTACTGTGTCTTATATTCCACAGCTCCTTAGTCTAAAGCAGTGTGTTTCTCGATTCCACCCCCCACGCCCAGACCTCCAAAAGACATTTAGCAATATCTGGAGACATTTTCAGTTGTCAGAATTAGGGAGGTGTGCTATTGGCATCTGGTGGGTAGAAGCCAGGAATGCTTTGAATCATCTTTGTTCTTTCTTTCTTTTTTTTTTTTTTTTTTTGAGATAGAGTCTTACTCTGTTGCCAGGCTGGAGTGCAGTGGCACGATCTCTGTTCACTTAACCTCTGCTTTCCAGGTTCAAGCAATTCTCCAGCTTCAGCCTTCTGAGTAGCTGGGATTACAGGCATATGCCACCACACCCAGCTAATTTTTACATTTTTTAGTAGAGATGTGGTTTCACCATGTTAGCCAGGCTGATCTGGAACTCCTGACCTCAGGTGATCTACCCGCCTCCACCTCCCAGAGTGCTGGGATTACAGGCGTAAGCCACTGTGTCCAGACCCTGTTAAGAATCTAATAATGCACAAGACAGCCCCCAACAGCGATGAATTCTGCAGCCCAGAATGTCAGTAGTGCCCAGGTTGAGAAACCTTGGCCTAAAGACTACAAAGCAGTCTCCCATCTATCATCTCAGTCAGCCTTAGGAAATGATTTGCATGATTTGTTGTTTATACCACTAGACTCTTAGGTCTTGTGTCCTGTCTGCTTCTGTATCACCTGTGTCTATACTGTGCACATAAGTGAGAACTGAGTAAATATTGGAATTTAAATAAACCAGTGAATAAAAGCTTTTAGTCCAGTATAATAATTAACATGGATACAATAGATCGGTATATTCAGTTGGCACCGTCACTCCGCTATTTGTGCAGCATGTGATTTGTGTTCTATTATTTTTACCTTTAAACTATGTTGGACTTGATGTGTTCTTTTTAAGTCATATAATTGGTTTCACATATGCAATGTTCATATCCTGGGGCTGGTTGCAGTGGCTCATGCCTGTAATCGAGCACTTTGGGAGGCTGAGGCGAGTGGATCACCTGAGGTCAGGAGTTCAAGACCAGCCTGACAAACATGGTGAAACCCTATCTCTACCAAAAATATGAAAATTAGCTGGGGGTAGTGGTGTAGGCCTGTAATCCCAGCTACTCAGGAGGCTGAGGTGGGAGAATCACTTGAACTCAGGAGGCAGAGGTTACATTGAGCCGAGATGGCGCTACTGCACTCTAGCTTAGGCAACAGAGAGAGACCCTGTCTCACAAAAAAAGAAAAATAAAAGTTCATACCCTTGAACTCAGTGCTTCTTAGAATCTTACCCAGTTTCTGGTGGAGGAAGTGATAATTGAGCTGAGTAGAGGCACGGTGCAGCAATGTGATGGTTCATAGTTGTGAGAGAAAGCATGGGATGTTTGAAGAATTGAAAAGTTCAAGTTGGCCAGGACATGGAGTGTGTAAAAATGACAAAAAGTGAGGCTGAGGTGGGATTAAGATGATTGGAATAGAAGAGGGGAGGGAGCTTCAGGATGAATCATCTCCATGCGGGGTAGAAGCCCATGACTGGGGGTGAGATATGGAATCAAAAAGAAATTTGAGCCAGGTGCCAGTCAGCTGTGAATAGGAGTGACTAGAGCTTCCTCAGACACCCTTGAGGAGTTGCCAGATGGCAGAAACCTTAAAGGAGCAAAGGTGAGCAGGGGAGGAGTCATAATTTGGGAGCTACTTTTGGGAGCAAGGAGGACACTGATTCCCAGCCCCAGATCCTGAAGGATATGGCGTGTCAGAGGATGGACAGTGGCCACTGGGTTTGTGGCAGTGTCCTCAGCCAGAGCCTCATTTCTGTGAAAACAAAACAAAACTCCAAAGAGCTCGGAAATGTAGGAAAAGGAAGAGTTGCGTGCTCTTGTCTATTTTTAGGGGGTCGGGGAGCATTGTGGCAGGAGTGAGCAGTGAAAGATTGGCTTGTGGGAGGGAAAGTACAGGACAGTGTTGGGTTAGGACTGTGAGGGCAGAGGACCCCAAGGGCGGTAACCAAGGGCGGTTTCTTATAAAACTGAATGTGCACTTCACAGAATGACCCAGCACTCTGGGGTCTTTTTCCCAGAAAAATGAAGCTTACGTTCACACCAAAACCTATACATAAATGTGCATAGCAGCTTTATTCATGATAGCCCCAAACTGGAAAAAGCCCAGATGCCCTTCAACAGGTGAATGGTTAAACAAATTGGTACATGTGTACCACGGAATACTACTCAGCAGCAAAAGTAGAATGAACTATTAATGCACATAACTTGGATGCATCTCAGTGAATTGTGTTGAGTGAAAAAAAAAAAAGCTAGTTTCAGAGGGTTCCATACTATATGGTTCCATTTATATAACATTTTCGAAATAACAAAATTTTAGAAATGGAGACCAGCTTAGTGTTAGGCATGCGGTGGGTGGTGTTTGATGAGCATGGTTATAAAAGGGTAAGGAGGGATCCCTATGGTGATGGAAACTTAACCATGTTGATGGAAACACGAACCTACATATAGTAAAATTGTATAGAACTAAATACACACATGAGTAGAAGTAAATGGGGAAATCTGAATAAGGTGTGTGGTTGTATCAGTGTTTCTATCCTGATTGTCATTTTGCACATAGTTTTGTAAAATGTTACCTTTGGGTGAAACAAGGTAAAAGTTACATGGAATTTCTGTATTTCCTATAACTACATGTGAACCTGCAGTTATCTCAATAAACTTTTAATTGAAAAAATCAGGCCAGGCACAGTGACTCATACCTGTAATCCCAGCATATTGGAAGGATCAGCTGAGGTCAGAAGTTTGAAACCAGCCTGGCCAACATGGTGAAACCCTGTCTCTACAAAAAATATGAAAATTTAGCCAGGTATGGTGGTGCGTGCCTGTAAGTCCAGCTACTTGGGAGGCTGAGGCAGGAGAATCCCTTGAACCTGGGAGGCAGAGGTTGCAGTGAGCTGAGATCACGCCACCACACTCCAGCCTGGGTTGACAGAGCAAGACTGCTTTAAAAAAAAAAAAAAAGAAAATCAGGACATTAAGTGAAAAAAGCCAGTCACAAAAGGACAAGTACTGCATGATTTCACTTCTCTGAGGTACCTAGAGTAGTCAAATTCATGGAGAGAAAGTAGAACAGGGTTGCCGGGGCTGTGGGGCAGGGGATGGGAGTACTGTTGAATGAGTACAGAGTTTGCGGAGAGGAGGAAGTTTGAGGATGGATGGTGGGGTGGTTGCACCATGGTGTGAATGTACTTAAAGATGCTGAACTGTACACTTAAAAATGGTTCAAGTAGCAAATTTCATATTTTACCACAAAAATCAGAAATCAAAATGGAACACGCATCTCCGCTGTGTAAGTATTGCTATTATCTATTACTGTTCAACAAAATCACCCCCAAACAGTGACTTCAGAACAGTGATTTTTTTTTTTTTTTTTTTGAGACAGTGTTGTTCTGTCACCCAGGCTGGAATACAGTGACGTGATCTTGGCTCACTGCCACCTTCGCATCCCAGATTCAAGCGATTCTCCTGCCTCAGCCTCCTGAGTAGCTGGGATTACAGGCACCCGCCACCATGCCCAGCTAATTTTTATATTTTTAGTAGAGACAGGGTTTTGCCATGTTAACCAGGCTGGTCTTGAACTCCTGACCTCAAGTAATCTGCCTGCCTCGGCCTCCCAAAATGTTGGGATTACAGATGTGACCCACCACCCAGCCCAAACAGTGATGTATTTTGCTCAGGAATTTAGGGGTTGACTAGCCTTAGTGAGGCAGTTCTCACTGGGCACAAGTGTCCCACGAGAAATGGCAAAAGTTGTGTGCCATTTTCTCACCAGCATATATTCATCAAGCATGTGTTCATCAAGCAGTCACCATCAAGCAATCACCATGGCCTGCCCAGACCAGGTGGGAGGGGCATGGACTCCACTCTTGGTGAAAGGATTATCAGAGAATTTTCGGATGTGTTTTGAAACCACCAAAAGTAGCCCCCAGAAGGGGAAAAATTACAAAAAAGTTAACAGAGGTGTACTCTGTATTGGGACAGTTTTTATTCTCATCTATATTGTAGCATGCTTGCCAAGTTTTCTGTAATGAGAATGTATTTTTACAATAAGAAAGATAGTATTTTATTTTTAAAAGGGTGCTGTTAGTAGTGTATCAGCAGAGTCTCACTGAGTTGTGGTGTTCCATCTATTTCCGAAGAGGTGGTCCAGGATTCACTGGGATCCTGACAGAGCAAAGATAACCCATCTGTTCAGAGATCTCACTGACAACTTTGCACCAAGTCGAGTTTGCCTCATATTACTTATTAATTTTTTTGTTTCTACCTCCCAGTAGTCTATCTAGAAATCCTCATTATATTCCAGATGTTATATCTAATCTCCTGGCCCTAGCAATTGTCCTTGGCATTGCAGTGAAGAGGTTGAGATCCAAGCAGGATGCACATATATATGCATATATATGGGTATAGTCTTGTGGGTCTGACTTAGAGGGTCTAAGTAACAATGGGAATGTTGAGGAATAGAGCAAACGGGATCCAATATGATGTCTTGAATGGAGCGTTAATAATAGTTACCTTTGAATCACAAATCAAAGGAGGGACGACTGGACAGGTGACGCTTTGTGCTACAGATGTGAACTGAGAGCGGGAAGGTGGTGTTCTTTTGTTGGGCACCTCCCGAACGCTGATGCTTTAGTCCATTTTCTTTTTGTTTCATTGGACACGCTGAATTCTTGGTGGATTGGTTTAGGTGCCTTAATTTGTCCACCGAAGTTCACTCCGTCTATGTTGAGATGTGTGAGATTTCACACCTACAATATAGGGGATAAGCCAGAAATATATTTAGGAAAATTGAGACCCATAGAAAGTTACAGATAGGACTGGAATTAAGGTTTCCTAGTTCTTTAATTTTGATTCCTCTCTTTGCCCCTACTTGTTCCTGTTTTTGTTTAAGGTAGAACAAAGTGTTAAGGACATGTTTAACATGAGGCAAAAAGAGTGATTGCAGTGACAGTATCACACAGTGGCTTGTGGCGTAGCCCCAGCTACTTGGGAGACTGAGGCTGGAGGATTGCTTAAGCCCAGGAGTTCAAACCCAGCCTGGGCAATGTAGAGAGACCTCATCCCTAATTACAAAAAAAAAAAAAAAGTATATTGTGGAATGGGAAATGGGAAATAAGTGATGTGACAGCAGCCGTATGAGGAGTAGAGGGGTAACACGCTTCGCTGGCATTATATTTTGCAGTAGTCTGGGACAGCTAACGGTGTATACACTATCCATATGGAAGAAATTAAAGCAATTATGTGTGTGCCGGAGGCTTCCTCCTAATGATTGAGAAGTCCTATAGATTGGAGGGTGCAAGCATCCTAGAGCTGACAATTCCAAACTGTAGAACTAGATTTTCCTTTTTATAAGACAAATCCAGTATGTTCCTAACTGATGGAATAGATCAAAGCCAGATATCCTGTGTTCATTCTTTTAACAAATAGTTGAGATCCTGCTCCATCCCAGTTGCTGTTCTAAGCACTAGAGATCTAGTAATGAACAAGATAAGCTCCTTGCTTTCCAGGGGCTGATATTCTAGTGGAGGTAGACCCATGGTAAATAGGTAAGCCAATAAATTGATAGGATAATTTCAGAAAATAAGCATAAATAAACAAGTAGGAATGGCATGAAGAGACTTCCAGGGGAGATGAACGTGTTCATTATCTTGATTATGATAATGGTTTCAGTGGTATACATGTGCTAAAGTGAAAGAAACTGCGTTTTATTACTTTTTGAGACAGGATCTCACTCTGTCACCCAGGCTGGAGTACAGTGGCATGATCTTGGCTCACTGCAGTCTCAATCTCCCTGGCTCAAGCGATCCTCCTACCTCAGCCTCCTGAATAGCTGGGACTACAGACATTTGCCACGCCACCTTGCCCAGCGTTTTTTTTTTTTTTTTTTTTTTTTTTTTTTGAGGCAGAGTCTTGCTCTGTCGCCCAGGCTGAAGAGCAGTGGTGTGATCTCAGCTCACTGTAGCCTCGACAACCTCCTGGGCTCAAGCGATCCTCTTACCTCAGCCCCGTGAGTAGCTGAGACTACAGGTGTTGCACCACCACAGCCAGCTAATTTTTGTATTTTTTTTGTAGAGATCGGGTCTCACTATGTTGCCCAGGCTGGTCTTGAACTCCTGAGCTCAAGCGATCCTCCTGCTTCAGCCTCCCAAACTGCTGGGATTACAGGCATGCACCACCACGCCCAGCCCTGGCTGATTTTTTCAAAATACTTTTGGTAGAGACTAGGTCTCATTATGTTGCCCAAGCTGATGTGCATTTAAAATGTGTGCAATTCATGTGTCAATTACACCTCAATAAAACTCTTTGAAAAAAAAAATACAGTGGGCAGTAAGTAAAGCCAATTCAGGTTGTTTGGTTAGAGAAGACCTGAGAAGGCTACATTTGGGCTGACTACTGAGGAGGAGCCAGCCATGCCAAGATCTGAGGCCAGAGCAGACTAGTGCTGTTTGAGGACGGCAGGAAAGCCAGTGTTGTCTGAGGCATAATGAGCTGGGGAGACTAGGACCACGTGGGGCCCATGGTGAAGACAGCAGTGAGGCCAAGTTCCCAGACCACCCAGCTGGCGCCCCTCTTTCATTTCTCTTAAGAATCAGGGCAGGGACCAGAGGCAGAAAAGAGCCACCCAGCATGATCGTGTACAGCTTAACGAGAGGGCTTCTCTTTTTGAGTGCGTCATCCCTGCCAGGGAGCAATGTGAAGTGTACCGAGAATGCAGGCATTGATGGAACTGGGCCAGTTCAACTTCTGTGTTCCTTATGTTCTCTCCCACTGCAGCTTTTCCTTCCCTCCATGAGAAAGAAGCCAGCTCTGTCTGACGGCAGCAATCCCGATGGTGATCTCCTCCAGGAACACTGGCTGGTTGAGGACATGTTCATTTTTGAGAACGTGGGCTTCACCAAGGACGTGGGCAACATCAAGTTTCTGGTCTGCGCAGACTGTGAAATTGGACCAATTGGCTGGCATTGCCTAGATGACAAGAACAGTTTCTATGTGGCCTTGGAACGAGTTTCCCATGAGTAACTGAAGGGAGGGGTACTCAGCTCCACCCCCAAAGATAAACCTGTTCCCCACAAGAACTGGCATTTAACGTGGTGTGACTGTTCCGCTGCCTTCTTCTCGATGCTAATATAAATACCGAGTACCAGCATGTCCACTTGAACATGCAGAGGGTTCATCCTGCTTCCTAAAGCCTCACATACATGCCTCCTGCTTAGTTCACTTGCGTCACGTTTCCTAAGCTCCCTTTCCCCCCGAGTTTTGGGACACTGTGCTTACTTCTGCAAATCTCGTCTCTTCCCTGGCATTCTGCCTAGGCTGTGTTTTACCCAGGGGCTCTCTCTTTTTCTTGCTCTAGAAGAGCAGTATTCAACCTTTTAGCCGTATGACAAAAGATGTTTATGTGCTAATAGTTGAAAGTCTGCCTTTTTCTCCTTCAAGAAAGCATACAAACATCTGAGAGTGGCTTTGTTGTATGGCTACCCTTGTGATCTACAGTAACTTATTCTTTCTAAAAGTAAAGCATTTACAAAACTCAGTATTTAAACTACTAGCCAGAAACATTACTTTGGACATATCTCCAATACCATATTTGAGTGCCTCTGCTCTAGGTTGAGAATGACATTTTATTGTGAAGATGAGTGTGGTCCCTCTGCCCTTGAAATCTTATGGTTTCTTTTTATGTTGGCTCCTCACTGCTACAGCCTAGAAGGTGAGAAGCAAATCTTTAACCGCATCTGGCAGTCACTCAAGGAAAACCCAGCCCTGGCTGTTTACCCAGGCTCTCTCGGGATCAGAGTGGAGGGTATAGGATATGAGGGTTAGGCCTTTGCCAAATTATACACAAGTTATAATTTGCCTCATCTGGACAAGTAACTTTCCTTTTTTTTTGTTTTTATTTTTTTGAGACAGAGTTTTGCTCTTGTTGCCCAGGCTGGAGTGCAGTGGTGCCATCTCGGCCCACTGCAACCTCCGCCTCCCGGGTTCAAGTGATTCTCCTGCCTCAGCCTTCTGAGTAGCTGGGATCACAGGCATGCGCCACCACGCCTGGCTAATTTTGTCTTTTTAGTAGAGACAGGGTTTCTCCATGTTAGTCAGGCTGGTCTCGAACCCCCAGCCTCAGGTGGTCTGCTTGCCTCTGCCTCCCAAAGTGCTGGGATTACAAGTGTGAGCCACTGCACCTGGCCTGGACAGGTAACTTTCTTTGTTCCTAGGCAAGACTTCTTTAATGGACAGTATCATCATTTACTAAACATACTGGGCATGGTCCTCATGGAGTTTTGGTCCAACTGGAATCTCTCTACCAACCCAGGATACAAACTTCCATTCAGAACCTTCTATTTCTAGCCGGGCGCGGTGGCTCACGCCTGTAATCCCAGCACTTTGGGAGGCCGAGGCGGGTGGATCACGAGGTCAAGAGATCGAGACCATCCTGGTCAACATGGTGAAACCCCGTCTCTACTAAAAATACAAAAATTAGCTGGGCATGGTGGCACGTGCCTGTAGTCCCAGCTACTCGGGAGGCTGAGGCAGGATAATTGCTTGAACCCAGGAGGCGGAGGTTGCGGAGAATTGCTTGAACCCAGGAGGCGGAGGTTGCGGTGAGCCAAGATCGCCCCATTGCACTCCAGCCTGGGTAACAAGAGCGAAACTCCGTCTCAAAAAAAAAAAAAAAGAAGCTTCTATTTCTATACCTCTGGGGTTGCTCTAACAGTTTGATATTAGCAGACTTGTTTAAGCCTTCAACTTGATTTCCAATTATTCCATCATTTCTATTCTGAAATGACTCACCGTCATAGAAGGAAGTTTATTATATAACCAAAGTTTCAGGTATCCTTCTATCACCTCTACCATTCAGAAGGCCTAAAATTGAAGTAAGTACTTAGTAGAAACTTACTGTCTGAAGTCCCTTACATTGTTTTCTAGTGGCTTCCTCCTTCCTTTACCCCCACACTTTCTAAGAGCTTCCTCACTGAAGTGCAGGCTGGCCCTGGGCACAGTTTTGCAACAACCTGCTCTCCTGGAAAGATGGCTTCCTTCTGCAGTCAGCCTGAATGAGCTTCAGTAAGCAATTGAGAGAACTGTGTTTTTCCGACAAATGATCACGTCCATTATTATTGGCACCTGCAGAAGAACAGAATTACCCTGAAGGCAGGAGCAAAACCAAGTAGACACCTCTAGGGACACATGGCCCCTCACATCACAAACCAGAACCTAAGCTAAGCATTTTTTAAATATTAGGCTTTAACGGTTTGTTCTTTTTAAAATCATAGAATACATATTTATTGCAGATAAATTCAAAAATGTATAAACATTTTTTTAATTGCTCATACTCCCACCATCCAGAGATTGCCGATGGTAATGTGGTATATATCCTTTTCAATGTATATGTATATATTATATACATGTGCAGTTACAAACAGGACATCATACTGTCTTCTTAAAACTTGCATGTAGGCCAGGCATGGTGGCTCACGCCTGTAACCACAGCACTTTGGGAGACCAAGGCAGGAGGATTGCTTGAGCCCAGGTGTTCAAAACCAGCCTGGGCAACATGGTGAGACCCTGTCTCTACAAAAAAAAAAGTTTGCCGGACATGGTGGCACATGTCTGTGATCCCACAGGCTTGGGAGACCTGAGGTCGGAGGATTGCTTGAGCTTAGGAGGTCGAGGCTACAGCGAGTCACGTTTGCATCACTGCACTCCAGCCTGGGCGTCAGAGCAAGATCCTCTCAAAAGAAAAACAAAACTTTCATTTAACAAAATAGGATGAAAATCTTCCCACGACAGTAGATACATATCTAAGTCCACCGTGATTCGTATTCCATTGTATTGCTGTACTGTAACTGTCCCCTATTATGTCTTCAGTTTCTTATAAGCAGTGATATGACATGCACCTTACATTCTGTATGCACCTTCTTAGTTATTTACTTGGCATACATTATTAGACGTGGAATTGTAGGGTATGCACATTTTCGAAGCTTTACTGTATTGACGTATACTTCTCAAAAACTGCTAACATACCCTCCAGCAGCATCAAAGAGCACTCATTTCTCTGAACCCTCATGAACACTGGGTATTATTAAAAATATTTTGCCGCTTGTGCCTATAATCCCAGCACTTTGGAAGGCTGAGGCAGGAGGATCCCTTGAGCCCAGGAGTTTGATACTAGCCTGCACAACATAGTGAGACTCCATCTCTATAAAAAATGAACAAAATTACCTGGGCATGGTGGTGTGTACCTATAATCCCTGCTAATTGGGAGGCTCAGGTGGGAGAATCACTTGAGCCCTGGAGATGGAGGCTACACTGAGCCTAGATCACACCACTGGCACTCCAGCCTGAGTGACAGAGTGAGAACCTGTCTCAAAAAAAAAAGTTATATGTATATATATTATATATATGGCCACTTGAACAGGAAAACAGTATTTCATTGTTTTAATTTGCATTTATTTTATTGAAATTTTTATATACTAATCGGTCATTTCTGTTTCCTCTTTTGAGAACTGCCAAATGTTGCCTTAGTAGCCAAAAATATCAAGTTGCTATTCTGCCTTTTCAGTTTGATTTGAAAGAAAGGCATTTAAGCAATGGAAATTAGATTTCTGCATGTCCTTGGGAAGAATATATAAATTGAAAAAATAGAGGAGAACTGAAACCTGAACCTTAGGGTTTAGCTTAAGGTCAGCCAACTGATGATGTAGTCCACTGTAAAAGGCAAATATCATTTCATTTCCCTCACACGTAAAAGCCTCTCAGTCCATACTTGTGAATCAGCTGCTACTTGCTGTGGGTAGATAGAGGCAACCTGTGCTTGCTGCTCCAAGTATAGAAACTTCCGTTTTCTGTCTGGGAGAGAGCAGTTGATTTTGCGAAGGCCTAATTGTTTCCACACGATTGTCTCTTGTTTTACAGAAACACAGAATTCAAGATGGACAATGGTGTACTACATTTCACAAATTGTCACCATGTTGTACATGAGGCTACATGTGTAAGTGACAATAACTAGTGGGGACTTCCACTTCTGGTAATGGTGGATAGGTCCTTTGGACTGACCAGCTCACTGGTCAACTAGAAAGGCTGGACAAAATATTTAAAAAAATCTGTTTGAAGGCACTAAGAGAGCTGACATGGCTTTGAAGAATTACTAAACCGGGAGGGCAGAGGAGATGGGAATCTTGGGAGGTGGGCTTGGTGTGATGGGCCACCGTTCTCCAGGGGCTTAGCAGTGATTTTAGCAGCCTTTCAGAAGTAGGGGTCAGGGCCTGTTAAAGGGTGATGGACTTGGTGGTGTCCCTCACTTTTGGTTGAAGCCCTCAGTCTTTTGCACTCAGGAATAAGGGTGAGGCGGTGTGGGAAACAGGCTCCTGGGACTGCAGCCCAGCTTCCAATGACCGATTTCAATTCTTGAAATTAGATTAAGGTGATCCCAGAGTGGTAGTTTGCCCAAACTCTTTGGATAAGCAAACAAAAACCCTCTCTAGAGGATATTATTATTACCCTAAACTTCAAATTATTTCTACAAACAATTTTGCTGATACAGCATCTTGAGTACAACACAATGCAACCAGGCATGTGAGACAAAATAGCAGGTCCATAGTGGCTAGAGATATTGCTGCTGTCAAACAGACTGAAATAACTGTTTACCATGTTCAAGGAGAGACACAAGTTTGGGAATTTCAGCAGCTACATGAACATGTTTTGTTTTTGGGGTTTGTTGTTGTTTTTGTTTTGAGACACTCTCACTCTTGCCCAGGCTGGAGTGCAGTGGCACAATCTTGGCTCACTGCAACCTGTGCCTCCCAGGTTCAAGTGATTCTCCTGCCTCAGCCTCCTGAGTAGCTGGGATTACAGTTGTGTGCCACCACGCCTAGGTAACTTTTGTATTTTTAGTAAAGACAGGGTTTCGCCTTGTTGGTCAGCTGGTCTCGAACTCCTGACCTTGTTGTCTGCCCGCCTCGGCCTCCCAAAGTGCTGGGATTACAGGCATGAGCCACTGTGCCCAGCTGGACATATCTTTAAAAAAATATAATTCTAGAATTTTTAAGAAACCAATAATTAAAATTAAGAATACAGTGGAACCAGCAAGGGCAGCATTGTGAGACCTTGTCTCTACAAGAAAAAACAACAACAACAGAAAATAGCCAGGTGCGGCGGCACCTGCCTGTAGTCCCAGCTACTTTCCAAACTGAGGTGGGAGGATCACTTGAGTCCAGGAGTTAGAAGCTTCAGTGAGCTTAGATGATGCCACTATACTCCAGCCTGGGCAACAGTGAGTCCCTGTCTCTCAATTTAAAATTCACTGGGACGTTTTAACAGCAGCTTAGGCACAACTGAGGAGAGAACTAGAAAACTAGGGGCGAGGAATAACTAACAGTAGATGTGTGAGACCACAACACAAAACCTTATATGACATTACTGAGAGAAAGTAAAAGAAAACAAATTCATGGGGCCAGGAGGGAACTACAGCCCACAAGCCAAATTCATTCAGCCAGTACCTGATCTACTGAGACTCAGAAACTTGGAAGCTAAAAATGGTTTTTACCTTTTTTTTTTTTTTTTTTTTTGAGACAGGGTCTTACTCTATTACCCAGGTTGGAGTGCAGTGGTACAACATCACAGCTCACTGCAGCCTCGACCTCCCGGGCTCAGACGATCCTCCCACCTTGGCCTCCTGAGTAGCTGGGAACACAGGCACGCATGTGTCACTGAGCCCAGCTAATCTGTATTTTTGGTAGAGATAGGGTTTTGCCATGTTGCCCAGGCTGGTCTCAAACTCCTGGGCTCAAGTAATCCTCCCACCTTGGATTCCCAAAGTGCTGGGATTACAGGTGTGACCCACTGTACCTGGCCAGTTTTTATGTTTTGTAAATGGTCATATAAGTCATCTATATAGTATCTCCAATTCTGCCTCAGCCCACAAAGCATAGATACTTATCTCACTCTAAGAAAAAAGTTTGTTAACTCCTGATACTGTTAGCAATCTCATCTTCTCCAGGCACGGTGGCTCACGCCTGTAATCCCAGCACTTTGGGAGGCCGAGGCGGGCAGATCACCTAAGGTCAGGAGTTCAAGACCAGCCTGGCCAACATGGTGAAACCCCCGTCTCTACTAAAAATAAGAAAAAATTAGCCGGGTGTGGTGGTGCATGCGTGTAATCCAGCTAGGCAGGAGAATCACTTGAACCCGGGAGGCAGAGGTTTCAGTTCACCGAGACTGTGCCATTGTACTCCAGTCTGGGCAACAAGAGCAAAACTCTTGTCTCAAAAAAAAAAAAAATCTCCAAACTGAAATTCAGTAAATCCCAGTTAAAAACTCAACAAGTTTGTGTGTGTAAAATTCAACAAACTGATTGTAAAAGTTAAATGAAAATGCAGAGAACCAGGAATAGCCGAGACAGTCATGGAGAAAAACAAGGCAGAAGAATTTTTCTGTTGGATAGAAGGTATAGCTTATCACAGGGATAGACAAATAGACTAATGGAGCAAAAGAGCTCAGAAACAAACCCATGCATGTATATGGACACTTGATTTATGATAAAGGTAGGAGTAATGATTTGGAGGGGGCATGAGGAGGGCTTCTGCAATGCTGGTAATGTTCTGCATTTTAAAATCTTAGTACTTGTTATATAATACATTGAGCTGTACATCTGTGCACTTTTCTGAACATATATTTTCACAATAAGGTTTTTGCTTTTCTTGGGACAGGGTCTCACTCCATCACCAAGGCTGGAGTGCCGTGGCATAATTGTGGCTCGCTGCAACCTCAAACTCCCAGGCTCAGATGATCCTCCTGCCTCAGCCTCACGAGTAGCTGGGACTATGGGTGCATGCTGCCATGCCTGGCTTTTTTTTTTTTTTTTTTTTTTTTTTTAAGAGACGGGGACTCACTGTGTCCCCCAGGCTGGTCTGGAACTCCTGGCCTCAAGTGATCCCCCTGCTTCAGCCTCCCAAAATGCTGAGATTTATAGGCGTAAGCCACTGTGACTGGCGACAGTAAGATTTTTTTTTTTTTTTTTGAAGTGGAATTTCACTCTTGTTGCCCAGGCTGGAGTGCAGTGGTGTGATATCCGCTCACTGCAACCTCCACCTCCCAAGGTTCAAGCGATTCTCTTGCCTCAGCCTCCCAAGTAGCTGAGATTACAGGGGTGTGCCACCACACCTGGATAATTTTGTATTTTTAGTAGAGACAGGGTTTCTCCATGTTGGTCAGGCTGATCTCAAACTTCCATCCTCAGGTGATCCACCCACCTCAGCCTCCTGAAGTGCTGGGATTACAGGCATGAGCCACCACACTGGGCCGACAGTAAGATTTTTAAAAGAATAGTAGTGGTACTATACAAAGCCCACTTTTCTAAACATCAGGTCTTCCCTTCAAAATAAGATAGCATTTCATTTCCATTATCTCCTAGATATATACATATTTAAAAATTAAATGCCTGACTCTACTTCCTCACTTCTAAGGATGCTAAATTTCATATGCATAAGGACTCAGAATAAATACCCTATCTGCCCTTGGTGCCTGGCCTGGTGTCTGACAAATTTATAATAGTTCAGCAAATAGTTTTGAAGATAATTTAAAATGAACTCTGCTGAATGCTGTATCATTTGAATGGGACTAATTTAAAGAAGTTCATGCAGATTTTTGAAAATGGAGCTAGAGGTTAGAGTGAATTCTATTTATTTTTTGGTTTACCGCAGTACTTTAGTTTTCCTTACACAAATAACAGTGGAAAACCAAAATTTGTGGTCATCTCTTTAAAAATTAAGAATTATGTACAAAAAACTTACATAAATTAAAAGAATGAATAAATTCACAGGTATAAATGCAAACTGCTTATCTAGCTCAAGACTTAACACTGATAGACCAGCAAGACAGAAATGAAACTAGTTCAGGAGTTCTTGCCAGGCTCTAGAAACATCCTGGAATACTGAGCTCTGACACATTAGTACCTCTACACAGATAGGGAGACTGCCGGTCACACAGACTCACCAAGCCACGGACACCCTCCCACAAGCATGTCCTCACCTCAGCCATGAAGTTACCGAGCCACATGTACTAAGGGATAAATCAAAGATATGTACAGGGTATTAAACAAATACCAAGGGAACAGTTAACTTGAACGCAAAGTCAAAATCAGCAACAAGTTCTATAATCCAGTGTTGATATACAAGCTTCAAGGACCAATTTCTTTTCAAAGGCTTGTTCTGGTTTCTTGAGGCCAGCATGGGCAAATTTGGACTTCTGCACTAACCCCTGAAGCACATGATACCATGATACGCATCTGCTTACGGTCCATGGAGAAGCATTTGCAGTGAGTGATGGAGGGGCCTGACTCATCCTACTTCTGCTTGTTGATCCGCATCTGCTGGTAGGTGGCCATGGCGACCAGGATGAAGCTGCCAGTCTACACAAGTACTTGTGCTCAGGGGAGGTGACAATCTTGATGTTCATGGAGCTGGGCACCAGGGTGGTGATCTTCTGCATCTTGTAGGTGATGCCCAGGTACATGGGGATGTCACCAGACAGCACCACGTTGGCATGCAGGTCCTTGTGGATGTGCAAGTCATACTTTATGATGGAGTTGAAGGTGGCCTGGTGGATGCCACAAGATTCCATACCCAGGAAGGAGTGCTGGAGCAGTACCTCCATACACTAGAACCACTTGGACAGCTCCTAGATCTTCTCCAGAGAGGAGGACTCTGTGGTGGCCATCTCCACAAAGCAGGAAGCAGTTGCCTGAGTCAAAGGGGAAATAAATTTCAAGCTAAGACCATAAGAAAAGAAAGTGATCTCATATCAACACTCAGCTTGGGCAACTGTTCTAAGGTATTTGTAATAAATTCCAGGCCGGGCACAGTGGCTCACGCCTGTAAATCCAGCACTTTGGGAGGCTGAGGCAGGTGAATCACCTGAAGTCAGGAATTTGAGACCAGCCTGGGGAACATGGTGAAACCCCATCTCTACTAAAAATAAAAAAAATTAGCCAGGCATGGTGGCATGTGCCTGTAATCCCAGCTACTCGGGAGGCTGAGGCAGGAGAATTGCTTGAACCCGGGAGGTGGAGGTTGCAGTGAGCTGAGATCGCCCCATTGCACTCTAGCCTGGGTGGCAGAATGAGACTCCGTCTCAAAAAATAAATAAATAAATAGAGAAATACCATCATTTGAAAGCCAGATACTGCCTGTACAGTCTTGGCACCGGTTCAAGAATGAATCCTGAAGCATGGTCCTGGTCCTGGTCTATCACTTTTTACCTTGATTCTTCACCACTGGGTGAACAGGATATTCTTGTTCCCACAAAAGCCTCTCCATCCATCTTCTTTTGTCCCTCCCTTGCCCAGACTGAAGGGTGTTACTTCAATTCACAGTGTCACTTCATTGCTATGTGGTGGAGGAAGATGGGGAAGATATATATATATATAGAAAGGATGCAGGTTTATCAGGATACTTTAGATTGCTTAAAAACTAGAGCTGACCATGGAGTTAGGGAAACAGGAGCATGGAGAGCCAGGGTGACACCATTTTAAAATCAACTCCAGCTCCAGGGACCATCAGGCAAGAATAGTATAAAAATAAATAAATAAAATAAAATAAAACAAAATCAACTCCAGCTTAAAACTAGCAAGGCACATTCCTTGTTAGTCACGATCCACGGCCATAAGATGTGTTGAAGATGTTTTAGTAATGCCTGCAAGAACAAACCCCTATGATAGCAGGACATCCAGCTGTTCCAATATTGCAAAGGAGTGTATGTTTTTAAAATAGTTATTGACATACTTACACACTCAAATGCCAAGAATAACTTTCTTTTCTTTTTTTTTTTTTGAGATGGAGCCTGGCTCTTGTCGCCCAGGCTGGAGTGCAGTGGCATGATCTCAGCTTACCGCAGCTTCCACCTCCCAGGATCAAGCGATTCTCCTGTCTCAGCCTCCCAAATAGCTGGGATTACAGGCACCCAAAGTGCTGGCATTAGAGGCATGAGCCACTGCACCCGGCTGATATTTTGTTTTTCTTATATAGTTCAGCGAGTTCTAGATAAAATGGAAACATCAGAGCTCATTCGACACTGAGGGAAAAAAATGTGAAAAGGCTTTTAAAAACCAAACTTGTGGCTCACGCCTGTAATCCCAGCTCTTTGGGAGGCCGAGGCGGGCGGATCACGAGGTCAAGAGATCGAGACCATCCTGGTCAACACGGTGAAACCCCGTCTCAACTAAAAAAATACAAAAAAATAAGCTAGGCGTGGTGGCGTGCGCCTGTAGTCCCAGCTACTCAGGAGGCTGAGGCAGGAGAATTGCTTGAGACCGGGCGGCGGAGGTTGCAGTGAGCCGTGGTCGCACCACTGCACTCCAGCCTGGCGCCTGGTGACGGAGTGAGACTCTGTCTGAAAAAAAAAAAAAAAAAACAAACAAACTTCCAGCCAGGTGTGGTGGCTCATGCCTGTAATCCCAGCACTTTGAGAGGTCAAGGTGGGTGTATGACTTGAAACCAGCCTGGGCAACATGGTGAAACCCCATCACTACCAAAAATACAAAAATTAGCCAGACATGGTGGTGCATGCCTGTAATCCCAGCTAGTCGGGAGGCTGAGGCAGGAGAATCAAGCTTAGGAGATGGAGGCTGCAGTGAGCCATGATCACACCACTGCACTCCAGTGTGGGCGACAGAGTGAGAACTCCATCTCAAAAACAACAACAAAACAAACAAAAACAAAAAAATCCAAACTTCCGCAAAGACTTTACCCAAAATTTTGGTCCACAGCTTTCCTTGGATTGCTTGATGGATGTCTGGGTTATTTCCAATTAAGAAAAGTTTATGGGCCAGTTGCAGTGGCTCATGCCTGTAATCCCAGCACTTTGGGAGGCCAAGGCGGGCAGATCACAAAGTCAAGAGATTGAGACCATCCTGGCCAACATGGTGAAACCCCATCTCAAAAAAAAAAAAAAAAAAGTTTATGATATGGAAAAACATGTTTCTAGAATTGTGGAATGATTTTCTCTAGAAAATGCTTCCTAAGTTTTCAGATTCACAGGTGAGTGTCCTTTATTTTTCCTTCCCTTCTCTGTGTTGTTCCTTTTCCTGACGAGCCTTCTGAGCCCCAGTAGTCATGGGATGCCCATGTTCCTTTATATTCCCTGGGAACTGGGGCTTAGGCCCCTGCCCAGGGCTGTGGGATGAACTGAGGTTCAGAGGCATATTTGCCAGCACCTACTGCTTCTCAGTCCCCCTTGTCCCCTTTGTCGGCTGCATATTTGCTGTCTATGCCTCATTAGTAACACATACCACCCTCAGCTTATATGCCCAGAAGCTTACATCTGTCATGTTCCTTCTGGTCTTGATGGTTTTCATTCTTTGGGCTGTTTAATTCAGCATCTCTCTGGGTGGCATTGGAGGGCAAAAGCCTCCTGGAAACTAGTCTTATTGAGAAAATGAATAATTTAATTCAGAAGCTATCTAAAGGCCAATTCAAATTATGGACTTGAAAATAGTTGCTTATGGCTGAGTGCAGTGGCTCATGCCTATAATCCCAGAACTTTGGGAGGCCAAGGTGGGCAAATCACCTGAGGTCACGAGTTCAAGACCAGCCTGCCCGACACAGTGAAAGCCCGTCTCTACTAACAATACAAAACTTAGTCGGGTGTGGTGGCATGTGCCTGTAATCCCAGCTACTTGGGAGACTGAGACAGGAGAATCACTTGAATCCGGGAGGTGGAAGTTGCAGTGAGCCGAGATTGCACCATTGCACTCCAGCCTGGGCAACAGAGCAAGACTCTGTCTTAGGGAAAAAAAAAAAAGAAAATGGTTACTTATAAAAAAAGGTAGAAAGGAAGCAGATTAAGTAGGGAAGAGAGAGAGAGATGAAGAAAGTTTTGGAAATGAAGATGTATTTTTAGTAAGGAAAGTTATAAAGAGAATAATTTTAGGTAAAAAAGGTGACCAGGCCAGGTATAATGGCAGCACTTTGGAAGGCAGAGACGGGCAGATTACCTGAGGTCAGGAGTGCAGGACCAGCCTGGACAACATGCTGAAACCCCATCTCTACTAAAAATTCAAAAATTAGCCAGGGCCGGGCACGGTGGCTCATGCCTGTAATCCTAGCACTTTGGGAGGCTGAGGCAGGTGGATCATTTCAGGTCAGGAGTTCAAAACCAGCCTGGCCAACATGGTGAAACCCCATCTCATTTAAATATATATATATATATAAATTAGCTAGGCATGGTGGTGCATGCCTGTCTTCCCAGCTACTCAGGAGGCTGAGGCAGGAGAATCACTTGAACCCGGGAGGCAGAGGTTGCAGTGAGCCGAGATCATGCCACTGAACTCCAGCCTGGACAACAGAGTGAGAGACTCCATCTCTAAATAAATAAATAAATAAATAAAGCCTTAACTCTTTTAAATCTTAGTGTTTTTAGAAACCAAAATCCTAATAAACATAGCATAGGAATTATGTTGATAAAATGTAAACTCTTGGGGTTTTATTTTTTTTTTTTCTAAGCATCTACATAGTGCATAGAGAACAAGGAGTTTTATTTTTTTGTTTTGGTCTGTTTTTGTTTTTTAATTTGTTTGTTTTGAGATGAAGTTTCCCTCTCGTCGCCCAGGCTAGAGTGCAATGGTGTGATCTCGGCTCACTGCAATCTCCACCTCCCAGGTTCAAGTGATTTTCTTTCCTCAGCCTCCCTAGTAGCTGGGAATACAGACATATGCCACCACGCCCGGCTAATTTTGTATTTTTAGTAGAGACGGGGTTTCATCATGTTGGTCAGGCTGTTTTCAAACTCTTAAACTCAGATGATCTGCCCTCCTCAGCCTCCCAAAGTGCTGGGATTACAGGTGTGAGCCACTGTGCCCTGCCTGGTTTGTTTTTTAATACTGCCTCTGACATACCTTGACAAAAAAGGAGGAATATAAACTAAAAATCAAAAAAACCCACTGGGCACCGTGGCTCACGCCTGTAATCCCAGCACTTTGGGAGGCCGAGACGGGTGGATCACAACATCAGGAGATCTTGGCCAACATGGTGAGACCCTGCCTCTACTAAAAATACAAAAATTAGCTGGGCGTGGTGGTGTGTGCCTGTAATCCCAGCTACTCGGGAGGCTGAGTCAGGAGAATTGCTTGAACCTGGGAGGTGGAGGTTGCAGTGAGTCGAGATTGCACCATTGCACTCCAGCCTGGGTGACAGAGCAAGACTCCATGTCAAAAAAAATGCTCCCTCCTGAATCTCACTTGTTTTTTGCCCTTCTTAGGACCTTTGGTAGCTATCTTGTTATTACCAATCGTAGGCCCTGACTTGTTTAACTCCTAGTGAAGTTTGTATCTTCTAGATTACAATTCTACATGATGCTGGCACAAGGCTTCCAGCCCATCCCATCTTCTGACCCAGGAAATAAAGACATCCTGCCTTTGGGCCCCATAGATGGGGCATCCAGAGAATTTTTACTTCTCCAATATTATGCCCATAAAATCAGCAAGTAGAAGTTACAGAAGAATGACCATCGCACCTCATCTCCACTTAAGATTAAGGGATCTCTAGGCCGGGCGTGGTGGCTCACACCTGTAATCCAAGCACTTTGGAGGCCAAGGCAGGCGGATCACCTGAGGTCGGGAGTTCAAGACCAGCCTGACCAACGTGGTGAAACCCCGTCTTTAAAAAAAAAAAAAAAAAAGATTAAGGGATCTCTTATAAATTGAGGATTATGTTAGGGAAACAGGAGCATAGGAGAACCAGGGTGATACCATTTTAAAAATCATCTCCATCTTAAAACTAGCAAGGTGAGGAAAAAAAAAAACTAGCAAGTCACATTTCTTGCCAGTCACCACTCATGGCCATAAGATGTTTTGGCTAAGGAAGCAGTTTAGTGATGCCTGTGAGAACAAACTCCTGTGACAGTAGAATGTCCAGATGTCCTGATATTGAGTAACAATATATGCTTTTAAGAGAGTTATAACCATGCTTTGAGGTACTTACACACTCAAATGCCAAGGATAACTTTCTTTCAGTCAACAGATTGCTAAATTGTCATGCTGTCAGCCCACCAGCATATAGACATAACTTAGCTTTAACATAGGTAAGACCCCTACATAAGAAGAGTTTATTTATTTTATTAATTAACTTTTTTATTTTTGAGATGGAGTCTTGCTCTGTCACCCAGGCTGGAGTGCAATGGCGCAATCTCAACTCACTGCAACCTCCACCTCCCAGGTTCAAGCGATTTTCCTGCCTCAGCCTTCCGAGTAGCTGGGATTACAGGTGCGTGCCAGCATGCCTGGCTAATTTTTTGTATCTTTAGTAGAGATAGAGTTTCACCATGTTGGCCAGGCTGGTCTCAAACTCCTAACCTCAGATGATCCGCCCACTTGAGTCTCCCTAAGTGCTGGGATTACAGGACTGAGACACCGCGCCTGGCCAGAAGGGTTTAAAACAATGATGGCGTGTTCCTCCTCTTGCTTTCTGAGAATGCCTTACTATGTAACTGAGTAGCTTTCAGTAAAGTACCTCTTACTGTGCACTCTGTGACTCACCTTGAATTCCTTCCTGTGTGAGATCCAAGAACCCTCTCTCGGGGTCTGGACTGGACCCCTTTTTCCAGCAACAAGACTCTCTGAATTTTTGGAAGACTTTAAATTCCTGAAGAGGTGTGTGAAAATGGTATGCCTGTAATGGCAGAGGTATTAAGGAGGGTGATATAGAGGAGGAGGAGGAAAAGTTAGAAATAAAACTCCAAGCTAGGAGGCAGTCTGGATAATAGAAATAAATCCAAATGTCTTATAAGAGGATTAATCAGTTTGATGCAAAGAAGTATACTGCCAATAGCAGGGGTGGAGGATTGTGTAATTTCCATAAACAACACTGAAGATGTCACTGTTTCAAATGTATTTATAATCTCTGGGTTAGAGTCAACTCAGGAACGGAAAGACATTTTTAACTGGCTGAGTCTACGGCAGGTGGAATGAGTGCTTCCTAAGATGGGGCCAGCAAGAGATGAGTGTTGAGTTTATGATTTTTTGAGCTTATTACTAGGTAGCTTTAATCATTGATATGCCTGCCTTCAGTCGAAGCCTACAACTCCAATTTGAGTTGTGTTGTTTTGCTCTTTATATACATGAGGTTTCAAAGCACTTATGTGGATGTTTGCCCGCATTCTCTCACCCTATCTCCTAACCAGAGGCATCCACTTTAGAGCTGGCAGCCTCATAAAGCCCATTAACAAGGATTGAGACCAAAGAATACTTTTCAGACTTTAAAGTTAACCTCTGCACCCTGGACTTAAACCTTCTTGAGTCACCTGGACAAGCATTTCATTTCAAAACATTACAGGACAGTTTTGAATGACATGGTTAGAGTCTTGTTTAAAAATGGGTTCAGGTATCCAGGGGACAGCTGGTCTGATGTCACAGTGGCCAGTGATGCAGTGACAGCGTCTTCCTGAGATCAGCAGAAAGTCATATCAGCTGCAGCTACTCCTCAGGCAGTTCAACCCTCCAAGCCTGATTCTACATACAAACTCGGTGCACCTGTCCACTGGAAGTGAGGCTGAATAGGCGGCGGCGATGCTTTGGGTTCCTCTGGAATGTGCTTCACAAATACTAAGCATAATCACTGGGTGGGGTGGTCAATCATTTGATAAACCAAACAGCAGTTAACCCTCCCAAAAGGAAAGGGGCTAATTTGTTACACGTAGGTATTTCGAAGTAAAACATCTCAGCTAAGGAGAAGTTTGGAAAGAGGGAAAAGTATGTGAATGCCCTTTAGCATGGAACAATACGAAACCACACCGGAAACAAACAATGCACAGGTAACATATAAGTACTGTTCAGAATGCTGCAGTGATCACATCACTTCTCTGCTCAAAACCCCTCGATGGTTTGAAATTATATGCCAAGGAAATTATATACAAACCCTCCAGCCTAGCATTGAAGGCCTCACGCTTCTTTTCCAACTCTGCCCCACGGGCCCCACTCAGTCTGCTTTGGCCATCCCGAGCTCTAGCCGGAATCTGAGTCACCTGAACCTGAGCAGCTGCTCCGATCAAAAGAGAAGTAAACATCGCCGTGTGTGGTGGCTCACGCCTGTACTCTCAGCACTTTGGGAGGCCGAGGCGGGCAGATCACCTGAGGTCAGGAGTTCAAGACCAGCCTGGCCAACATGGTGAAACCCTGTCTTAAAAAAAAAAAAAAAGAAGTAAACATCAATTACCGGCGCCTGCAATATCCTTTCCCACACCTCTCTGCCTATCCTACCCACTCCAGCTGCATTTTGTCCCGCTCTGGAAGCTCCCAGCAGTCGGTTCTCATAACAGCAACTTTCCTTCTCTAATGGTTGCAGAACTTAAGTCTGCACCCTCCTCCAAGGCTGACACACTTTTCGAATCAGGTCCGCGGTGTCACTGGTGTGAAGTCCTAAAACTAAAACGGAACGAAGGTGCTTCCCCAAAGATTCCACCTCTTAGATCCCACACTCTCGGGGAAGAGGATCGAGCTGGCCTGAAGGACGCTGACCCCCGAAGCTCTGCCTCCCTCTGGCTGTACAACCTGCCCAATCACCGGCTGCGGCGGGGATGTTTCGTAAGCGGCCGGCCAATAGCGGAGAGGGGGGCGGGCCTCGGCGGGGGCCTGGCCCAGTGAGAGGCGAGAGGGGGCCGTCCCCCGCGGTCCGCCGGGGATATATAAGGTCCCACTAGCGCCCGCGCTTTGGGATTCGTGGTGTAGCTGGAGACTTGCAGCGTGTTTGCAGTCAGCAGTCAGCGACCCTCCACCAACTTAAACTACTGGGTCAACCATGGTGAGGGACGCTGTGCAGGGGAGGGTGTCGCACGATAGCGAGGATGCTGGGGCCCACGGGGGGTCGGTGGGAAGGGCCTGCCGCGCAGAAAGGAAGGACTGCGCGGGGTTGCCAGGGGTGTTTGGGCTTTCAGGGCGAGGGTGGGCTCTGCAGAAAGCCCGGGGACGCCCGAGGAGCCCCGGCACCACTTTTCTACCGTACTTCCCCCTGCGGGAGACGGTGCGAGCTAGAAACGTTCTGAGCGCTCCAAGAGCGCTGCGGGACTGGGCAGGCTGGAGAAAGGTAAAGCGCGAGAACGCGGTGCAGTCGCTTGTGCTCTGCGCGCCAAGTTTGGGCAGCAGAGTCGATTCTGCGGCGGAGCGCGCTCTGGAGCCTGGAGGGGATCTAGGAGCCGCCCTTAGTTCTCCCGAGGCGGTCCTGGACAAAGAGATGCCCGCCTGTAGCTGCGGTCCCCGCCTCCCTCTGAGATCACACTCCCACGCAGGAGGCAGGGCCCAGGATGACTGGGACGCTCTAACAGGTTTCTCCAGTTCAGAACCTGTTTCCCTGAATGCCTTCGTCTTGGGCGCCCGACTCTGGCCAGAGGTAGAGGTCCTCACTCTTTGGCTCCATACTTGACTAGGGACTCCTGTAAGCTCTTGGGACCTTGAAAAGAATGTTCTTGACTCCACTTCTCTCCTGTTTGGACCCCAAGGACTTCAGGTCTCTCCGTTAAAACGGAGAACTTGGGGTTGGGTACACAGAGGTCCCTGTGCCCCCTAAAAAACCTCTTGATCCCCGCCTCTGCTCTGAGCCCCCTTAAAGGCTCTGAGGCTGTCTTGGAGGGTAGTTCCTAAGACTGTTAAACGGTTACCTACCGTCACCCTAGAAAATCCCTTCTACATTTGGGAGGTGCTCCGCCCTTTTAAATTGATCCCCTAGAATGTGGGTTGGGGTGAAGGACCAGAAGATGGGAGGGAGGGTTTCTCCACCATAGAAGCTACCTGAGTGAATAGAGTCGAAAGGTGAGGTGGGTCTTCTGGACTCCACTGTGATGCTTAATTAAGGGGTACTTGCTTGGTACTGCAGTTGGCAGGGAAAGGTGCTAGGGTAAGTGCCTGTTCCCCCAAAAGGGGAATTTGTGGGTGAACTTTCGGAAGGCTAGCTCTAACTCCAAGGCTGCTTCCTCAGTTGATCCACAGGCCTGAACTTCCTCTTCTGCCCTTTCGGGTTGTGGGGGAGAGTCGCTGCACATGGGAGACCTCTTCTAGGCCCCAGAGCTTGAATCTAGAAGCTCTTGGTGGGTTTGTCTCGGAATACAGACTCTGAACTTTCCCAAGCCACCCGAACAGCAGAGGGTACTGTGCAGTGGGATTTGGCTGTTTGGTTTTGGCTTTCTCTAGTTCCTGCCCCAGAGACCTAGGCTTATATAACTACCACCTTGAGCCCTGCGTGAATGAAGGAAAATGAGGGCCTGGAGGTGGTTTGGCTTAAAGTATGGGAAGGCCTGAAAGAGAACCGAGTCTTCTGGGCTTTGGCTTTTTTTTTTTTTTTTTTGAGACAGAGTCTTGCTCTGTCTCCTAGGCTGGAGATCGGCTTACTGCAACCTCCACCTCCTGAGTTCAAGTGATTCTCCTGCCTCAGCCTGCCGAGTAGCTGGGATTACAGGTGTGAGTCATCACTGCTTGATTGAGGCCTGTGATCTCATTCCTTGGTGAAAATTTACATTAATCTGTACTCTTACCACATTCAAAAGTGAAGTGAGATTCCCCTAAACATCAAAATTAGCCTAATTTTGTATTTTTAGTAGAGACGGGGTTTCACATGTTGGCCAGGTTAGTCTTGAACTCCTGACCTCAGGTGATCTGCCTGCCTTGGCCTCTTAAAGTGCTGGGATTGCAGGTGTGAGCCACCTCGCCCAGCCAGGCTTCGGAACTTTGGACTAGGTAACACTAAGCTTCAGCCCTTAGGAAAGACAAGGGTGCTCCCAGGGAAGGCTTTTCAAGCCCCCATCTTTTACTCCACACCACTCAGGGCATGTTCCTCTGCTCACCCTCATAGTGTGAGTGCATCTCCATCCACGTGGGCCAGGTGAGAGTGCAGATGGGCAGTGGCTGCAGGGAGTTTTACTGCCTGGAGCACAACATCCAGCCCAGGGCACCATGCCCAGCCACAAGGCCCTGGGGAGCAGTGATGACTCCTTCAACACCTTCTTCAGGGAGACCCAGGCTGGCAGACGTGTGTCCCAAGCTGTCTTTGTGGACCTGGAGCCTGCTGTCATAGGTGATTGGATGGAGGAGTAGGGCCCCCTCCCCCAGGCCACAGTTTTTGCTAGCGCCAATGTCAGGTGGGAGCTCTGCTTAAGGGGAAAATACTTGAGATGAAAGCCGTCCCCTCGCATGAACAGCACTGACGTCTGAAGTCTATTGCTTTTGTCTACACTCTGTCCTCCGAAGGGGTCCTGGGGGCTTCCTGTATTGAGAGGAAGATCAGTCTCACAGCTCTGCCTGGAGACTGCTGGATATAAGTTGGTGATCAGGCCGAGAATGCAGACTGCAGAAGGGAGCGGATGTTAAAGCAGAAATTTAAAACTAGCTTTTCCCTGCCCTCAGGTGGCCCATTGCCTAAGAAACAGGGAGCCGAGAACATTCATAATGGCCCTCTACTTGGCCTTAACCGAAATAGGCCCCTCGTGGGATGTGGGCCTGTGTGAACCGGCTGTTGCTGGCTTCCGGAGGCTTTCCTGCTTCCTCCCTTCTGCAGCTGGATCTCCTCAGCTTCCGAGTCATGACAGTCCTACCCCCTCCCCCATTTTTAAAAGCTGTTATTTTAGATGTTAAACGCTGGACTGGGTTTCTTCATTAGTCTGTATTCTTTCTTCTCATTCCTTGGCGAAAATTTACGTTAGTCTGTGTTCTTATCCCATTGGAAAGTCAAGTGAGATTTCCGTACACACTACCCTTGATTCCTCACCCAGCCAAATGGAATGGCTGTGATCAGAGGGAAGGGGCCATCTAAGGTACCGCCTGCTCTCCCCATCCCAGGCCCAGGCGGGACCCGGCCTTAGAAGTGGGCCTGTGGGATGCTGTGTGTCGTCACTCTGTTGAGCAGTTTGGAGAGGCTTAGCAGCAAAGGTTCTGGTGTCTGGCGTTCCCTTGGGGAATGAGACCAGCTTGTTTTTACATTTGTTCTTTCTCACCCTCAAGATGGGGTAAGAACTGACTTTTTTATTTTTATTTTTTATTTTTTGAGATGTTTTGCTCTGTTGCCCAGGCTGGAGTCCAATGGCGTGATCTCAGCTCACTGCAACCTCCGCCTCCCAGGTTCAAGCGATTCTCCTGCCTCAGCCTCCCAAGTAGCTGGGGTTACAGGCACCCGCCACCATGCCCAGCTATTTTTTGTATTTTTAGTAGAGACAGGGTTTCCTTACTTGCTTCACCAGGTTGACCAGACGGGTCTTGAACTCCTGACCTCTGGTGATCCGCCCACCTTGGCCTCCCAAAGTGCTGGGATTACAGGCGTGAGCCACTGCACCCAGCTCAAGAACTGACATTTATAGGCAGTGCTTCCACCCGGAGCAGCTGATATCTGGTATGGAAGATGCTGCCAACAACTATGCCTGTGGCCACGACACTTCAGGGAAGGAGATAATCGACTTGGTGCTGCAGCGAATCCGAAAACTGGTGAGCAGGCCTCTGGCACCTACAGGAGGTCATTGCATCCTTAGCCTTCTCCCTGGCTGAGAGGCAGCCACAGCCTGTGCTGGTACCTGACATCATTCCTCCGGCCTGTCAGTCCACTCAGCTTCCCCTAGGGTATGCGTGTGTCCCCACCTGGGTGCGGATCTAGGGTTGGAAGCCTGAATAACTTGCCTTGCCTTGAGTTTTTGGACTCAAGCTTCTGTCCCGGTGGTTCCTCACTTTGCCAGGTCTGTCTGATCCAAGCCTTCTTTGACCTTTGGTCTATCTCTACGGCAACTCAGCTTGTGGTTCTTAGACTCCCACGCAGATCTGTCCAGGTAGTAGGGGCTCCTGCCTAGTGCTCAGCGATTTCTCCAGTTGACCCATCCCCTGTTCGAGGCACTGAGAACCACGAGTGAGGTTACCTGTGAGCCAGGACTTTGGCCCTGTTGCTGTAAAGGATTGTCTGGACATCCTCTCTGCTGCTCAGTACACACTGAGGACTTGGAAGGGACCTGAGGAGTGGGATTCTGTGCTGACTTCCTCAAGAATGAAAAGAAAATACCTCCTAGGGCTAGAATTCTCTTATACTGTCACTACCCACGTGTCTGGTATAGACTGATACTTTGCTTACCCAAGAAACACCTATACCAGAATCACCTGGGGTACTTGTTAAAGCTGCAGGTTCCTGCGTTCCAGTCTGAGGTGACACCTGGTAATCTGTATGTTCTTTTATTTATTTTTATTTTATTTTATTTTTTTACCGAAACCACCTTTGCATGTATGTTCAACAGGTTGCCACCACCACTCCCATTCTGCTGTAACTAGGTGGCAGAGCAACATAACTGAGAGGGCCTGGCTCTCTGACTGCAAATCTTATATCCTGCCTCATCCCTACCATTGCATAGACACAGCACTGCCTTTCCAGGTCATCTTTTCCCCAGGAACTCCAAGCCTCTTGTAGATAATCTTTGCTTTTTTTTTTTTTTTTTTGAGAGAGTCACTCTGTTGCCTAGGCTAGAGTGTCACTAGTGGTGCAGTCACAGCTCACTGCAACCTCTACCTCCTGAGCTCAAGCGATCCTCCCACTTCAGCCTCCTGAGTAGCTGGGACTACAGGTGTACGTCACACCCAGATAATGTTTGTATTTTTTTGTAGAGATGAGATGTTGCCATCCCAGCACTTTGGACAGATGAGGTCCACCACACCTGGACAGGTGATCTTTTTTCACCTCTTATGGAGGTGAAGCAAAAGGACACGAGGGAACTTTCTGGGGGTGATGAGAATGTCTGTATCTCTGTTGGTTTGGTTATATAGGTTTCTGTATCTCTGTTGGTTTGGTTATATAGGTTTCTGTATCTCTGTTGGTTTGATCTACGCATGTCAAATCATTCACCGTACGTCCAATAAGATGCACACCCTTAAGTATAAACTATACTTCAGAGTCTTTCTCAAATACAGAAGTAAATGCAAGTGTAGTTGGGTAATAGTAGCTTTCAACACAGAAGTTTCCTCAGGAAAAGAGGGTTGAGGCAGGTGACGTGCCATCTGCATCCTTAACGATGTTATCTCCTACTCCAGACAGATGAGTGGGGGCTCCAGGGCTTCCTGATGTTCCATAGCTTTGGGGGTGGCACTGGCTCAGGCTTTACCTCCCTGCTGATGGAGCAGCTTTCTGTTGACTGTGGCAAGAAGCTCAAGTTGGAGTTTGCTATTTACCCAGTCCCCTAAGTGTCCACGGCAGTTGTAGAACCCTTTAACTCCATCTTGACCACCCATACCATCCTGGGGCACTCAGACTGCCCTCATGGTAGACAACGAGGCCATCTCTGATAACTGCTGCTGCAACCTGGACCTCAAGTGCCCTATCTGTGCCAACCTCAACCGGCTCATCAGCCAGACTGTGTCCTCCGTCACTGCTTCCTTGCATTTTGACGGTGCCCTCAACGTGGACCTCACAGAGTTCCAGAACTGATCTGGTGCCCTACCCTTGCATCCACTTTCCACTGGTGACCTGCTCGCCCAGTATCTCGGCTGAGAAGGCCTACCATGAGTGGCTGTCAGTGGCAGAGATCACCAGTGCCTACTTTGGACCCTCCAATCAGATGGTCAAGTGTGACCCTCGCCTCGGCAAGTACATGGCCTGCCACATGCTCTTTTGTGGAGAAGTGGTCCCCAAGGATGTGAATGCCGCCATCACCACCATTAAAACCAAGTGTAATATCCGGTTTGTGGACTGGTGTCCCACAGGTTTCAAGGCAAGTGGGATAAAGGGCAGTTAGCGCATGGCCTGTGTTCCTGGTGAGAAGGGAGCTTTCTGCAGAGCAGGTGTGAGGAACAGATGCACAGGATCTTACTCTGTCACCCAGGCTGGAGCACACTGGCGTAATCTTGGTTCACTGCAGCCTTGACGTCCTAGGCTCAAGCGGTCCTCCCACCTCAGCCTCCTCAGTAGCTGGGACCACAGGTTTGTGCCACCACATCCTGCTAACTTTGTAGTTTTTATAGACGTGGGGCTTCACCACGTTGCCCAGGCTGTCTCAAACTCCTAAGCTTGGGTGATACACCCACCAAGGCCTCCCAAATTATTGGGATTATAGGCGTGAGCCACTGTGCCCTGCTAGAGGATGTCTTTAACCAGATAGATTTCAGCTGGTCTAGAAGCCAGGCCTTTGGACTCTAAGATAGGGTGGATACTACTTGAAAGACTGCCAGGATGTAAGGAAAAGTATCCATTTCATTTAGCCTGGTAAATAGGCATTCCCAGAGCTTTCAGTGACATTGGGGAGAATGGCCTTCTCGTCACTTGTGCTAGGGACATAACCACGTGCTATGGCTCCTGCTCAGAAGGGAAGGCTTTTAGAAGCCAGAGAGGCCCATTATCGGATGATGGGGAAAGTGTAGATCAGAAGGTCAGAAGGATTCTTGTGTTCTGCATCTGTGAATGCGTCCTCTTCCTTTTGCAGTAATGAGGGAGAAGCACTCATTTCTGCCCCACCCTGTTATCAGTTCACCTTCTCAAGGTGCTGGGCATATGACCTAGTTTGTTTTATAGGTTGTTCTGGAATAAGATTCCAGGTAAATTAAAGATGGCAGCTGTGGCATTAGAAAACATATATATCTTTCCTGCCCGGTGGCACTGCTGTGAACATGACCACAACGGGAGGAGAGGCAGGGACAGTAGCTGCTTGCCAGTGTGGAGGAGTTGCCCTGCAGCTCAGAACTGGAAATAAGGGGTAGGATATCTGGGAGGCAGACTGTTTCTGCCTCCATATTAGGAAGATCTTTAGCTACTTAGAGGAAGAATAGGCTGCCTTTAGGACATGGTCAGCTTGCTGTCCCTAGAGGCACTAATGGGAAGTTGACTCTTTTTTTGGGAGGATGAGAACCACTAAAATGTATTATATATTCTGGGCTGGGCACAGTGATTCAGGCCTGTAATCCTACCACTTTAGGAGGCAGAGGTGGGAGGATGGATTGAGCCCAGGAGTTTGAGACCAGCCTGGGCAATGTGAGACTCCATCTGTACAAAATATAAAAAAAAAAATTAGCCAGTCATGCTGGCGTGTGCTTATAGTTCTAGCTACTCAGAAGGCTGAGGTGGGAGGATTATCTGAGTCCAGGAGGTTGAGGCTGCAGTGAGCTGTGATTGCACCCCACACTCCAGCCTCAGCAACACAGTGAGACCCTGTTTCTTAAAAAATAAAACTACATATTCTGGTAGACTAGTGTTTAAAGTAGGTTAAATTTAGCTGTAATTGGAGATCTTCCCTAAGTTTAACATTTTTTAAACTTAGTTTTCTTAACTACAGGAAAGGAGGGATACTAGTTCGTTTAACACCCATAGAGCCACTACCTGGATTTAACATCTAGGTCTGTGTCCCTTATTTTTGCTTTACTGACCTTATTTAAACTCACTTCTCTTTGCGGGATGAGGGAGATGGAGTCTTGCTCTGTCACCAGAGTGGAATGCGGTGGCACGATCTCAGCTCACTGCAACCTCTGCCTCCAGGTTTCAAATAATGCTCTTGTCTCAGCCTCCCGAGTAGCTGGGATTGCAGGCGTGTGCCACCATCCCCTGCTAATTTTTTGTATTTTTAGTAGAGACAGGGTTTTGCCATGTTAGCTAGGCTGGTCTCAAACCCCTGACCTCAAAGTGATCTGCCTGCCTTGGCCTCCCAAAGTGCTGGGATTACAGGTGTGAGCCACCGAGCCCGGCCCCTTTGATGTCTTTCTAAGTGAAAGGGCAAGGTAGCCTCTGCTGCTAGCGCCTCCAGCCAGGGTGTGTCTCGTGGCGGATTGGCACTGCTTTTCTCCTGTGTGAGCAGCCCACCCTGACAGCTCTTCGCCAGCTCAGCACCCAGGTTGTAGAACTTCGACTTCATAGGGGTCCCTATGTGTGCCCCCTTGTCGCCAGCCCACCCCGAGGAAGAGTAAGGCTTCTAGAGGTTCTGTTGAAAGTTGCCAAGGGTTTATCTGTCCGCAGCATTCTGGGACAGAAACTGCTGGACTTCAATGCCACACGGAATCAAGCACTTCTCACCTCTCCTCCTGCCTGATGGCCAACAGAGGGCAGTAGAGGTTGCCTTCACAGGCCTGCGTGCCCCAGCCATCTTAGACTTGAGGGCTCTACCCTGATGTCTTACAAACGCAGGGTCCAAGAAACAGGATTCCAAAAAAAAAAAAAAAAAAAAAAACAGTGGTCTCCAGCCTGGGACTATGAACATATGAAACAGCTTACTTTAAGGCACAGGGTCTCGCTGTGTTGCACGGGCTGGAGTGTCATGGTTATTGTCACACATGTGGTCACAGCATGCTACAGCCTTGGACTCCCGGGCTCAAGCCATCCTCCTGCCTCAGCCTCCCCATGTGGTGGACTACAGGCACCACCTCATACCTGGCTATGAAGTAAATCTTAAAAGTGCCTATGAGACTTGTAGGCAAGAAATATTATGTCTTATTCTCAATGGCGCTCCTAGGGAGGAAATCAGGAACTGTTCTAGAGCCGTAGCCATATCTGGTCGCATGTGGTTTCAGAGATAGTAAAAGGTTCTGGCGGTAGCTAAGGACTAAACTGATGGCCCCTTCTAGAACAGTCCAGGTTCAAGGAGGCTGCTTTTATTATTATTTCGTTATTTTTTTGAGACAGAGTCTCACTCTGTCTCCCAGGCTGGCGTGCAGTGGCATGATCTCGGCTCACTGCAGCCTCTGCCTTCTGGGTTCAAGTGATTCTCCTGCCTCAGCCTCCTGAGTAGCTGTGATTACAGGGGTGCACCAGCACGCCCAGCTTATTTTTGTATTTTTAGTAGAGATGGGGTTTCACTATGTTGGCCAGGATGATCTCAAACCCCTGACCTCAGGTGATCCACCCTCATCGGCCTCCTCAAGTGCTGGGATTACAGGCGTGAGCCACTGCACCTGGCCAGGCTGCTTTTAAATAATGTGCTTAAAGTCCCCTCAACCAGGAGAGGTTGCAAGCTTATGTACTCTGAAACCACAGAGAATCTCCATAGAGCCCGGCTCCGTTTCTGGCAAGGCTACTGAGCAGAACCTAACCTAGCCCCGGCCAGAAAGGCGAGGGCCACCCATACTCTTGGCCTGGATCTATCAACTCTGGGTTTTGGACACTTAATTCTAGCATGTGTCTGTCTCTCTTAAGCACCAGTGAGCCATGAGGTTGCCTGAATGTCACCTGTGGCCTTGCTTTGGCTTCAGGAAACTGGTTACTAGCGTTAATCTAGAGACTGATTCCCAGCATCTGTGGGCCTTGCTTGCTTGATCCCTGGGAGGGCGCTTGCTGAGAGGATGGAATCCCAGAGCCTACAGCATAGTGCCCAGGGTCATGGACTGCCCCTACTGTGAAACTTCGTGCTTCAGTCCAGAGGGGCTGTGGCCCTGTGTGCTGGTTGGTCCCCACGTGTTGGGCCTCTTCCTTTTGCCCCATCTTCGTCTGTATTTGCGTTTCTGAGCAGAGAGATCTGACAGTCTTCTGTTTGGCTTGATTTCCCCTTTCCCTTAGTCCTCGTAGTCCCAAAAAGACAAGGGCCTCAACCTACTCTGTTCATTTGTCTTGATTCACTGATAGTGTGGCTCTAACATGGCTGTGTGTCCTTACTTGTGCCCCCTTTTGTGTAAGCAACACAAGTTTCCCTTGCTATAGTGGTTGATTTTTCTTTTTTCCTTTTCTCTCTTTTTTGAGATGGAGTCTCACTCTAGCCCAGGCTGGAGTGCAGTGGCACGATCTCGGCTCACTGCAACTTCCAGTTCCTGGGTTTAGGTGATTCTCCTGCCTCAGCCTCCGGAGTAGCTGGGATTACAGGCATGTGCCACCACGTCCAGCTAATTTTGTATTTTTAGTAGAGACGGGGTTTCTCCATGTTGGTCAGGCTGGTCTTGACCTCAAGTGATCTGCCTGTCTCGGCCTCCCAAAGTGCTGGGATTACAGGCATGAGCCACCGTGCCCGGCCAACATATTACATTCTTAAAAGAAAGTAGGCTAATGGCAACAAAAGCCAAAATAGACAAATGGGACCTAATTAAACTTAAGATCTTCTGCACAGCAAAAGAAACAATCAGAGTAAATCGGCAACCAACAGAATGGGAAAAAATTTTCACAATCTAGCCATCAGACAAAGGGCTAATATTCCAGAATCTACAAAGAACTAAAGCAGATTTTACAAGAAAAAAACCCATTGAAAAGTGGGCAAAGGATATGAACAGACACTTTTCAAAAGACAAATATGCGGCCAACAAACATGAAGAAATACTCATCGTCATTGGTCATTAGAGAAATGCAAATCACAACCACATTGAGATACCATCTCAGGCCAGTTAGAATAGTGATCACTAAAAAATCAAGACAACAGGCCGGGCGCGGTGGGTCATGCCTGTAATCCCAGCACTTTGGGAGGCCGAGGTGGGTGGATCACAAGGTCAGGAGATTGAGACCACCCTGGCCAACATGGTGAAACCCCGTCTCTACTAAAAATACAAAAATTAGCTGGGCGTGGTGGCGCATGCCTGTAATCCCAGCTACTCAGGAGGCTGAGGAAGGAGAATTGCTTGAACCCGGGAGGCAGAGGTTGCAGTGAGCCGAGATCGCGCCACTGCACTCCAGTCTGGCACCTGGTGACGGAGCGAGAGACTGTCTCAAAAAAAAAAAAAATCAAGACAACAGATGCTGGAGAAGATGTGGAGAAAAAGGAACGCTTTTACACTGTTGGTGGGAGTGTAAATTAGTTCAACCATTGTGGAAGACAGTGTGGCGATTCCTCAAGGATCTAGAAATAGAAATTCCATTTGACCCAGCAATCCCATTACTGGGTGTATACCCAAAGGATTGTAAATCGTTCTATCAAAGACACATACACATTCATTGTGGCACTGTTTAGCAAAGACCTGGAACCAACCCAAATGTCCATCAATGATAGACTGGACAAAAAAAATGTGGCACGTATACACCATGGAATACTAGGCAGCCATAAAAAAACGATGAGTTCACGTCCTTTGTAGAGACATGGATGAACCTAGAAACCATCATTCTCAGCAAACTGACGAGAACAGAAAATCAAACACTGCATGCTTTTACTCATAGGTGAGTGATGAACAATGAGAACACTTGGGCACAGGGAAGGGAACAACATTCACTGGGCTAGGTGGAGGGGAGAGGGTTGGGGGGAACAGCGGGGGTGGGGGTGCGGGGAGGATAGGTAGGGATAACACGGGAGAACTGCCTGAGGTAGGCGATGATGGGGGTTGGGGGGGATGGAGACAGCAAACCATGGCATGTATGTACCTATGCAACAATCCTGCAGGATGCAGGACGTGCACGTGGACCCCAGAGCCCAAATACAATTTTTAAAAAAGTAGGCTAGAGAAAAATCATAAAGAAGAGAAAATATACTTACTGTCCATTAAGTGGAAATGGATCATCATAAAGGTCTTCATCCTCATCTTTAAGTAGGATGAGGAAGAGGAGTTCTTGTTTTCAGGGGTGGCAGAGGCAAGAAGGGGGTTGAGGAGGTCAAAGGGGAGGCGGGCACACTCAATGTCACTTGTTGAAAAAAGCCACATATAGGCCGGGCGCGGTGGCTCACGCCTATAATCCCAGCACTTTGGGAGGCCGAGGCGGGTGGATCACGAGGTCAAGAGATCGAGACCATCCTGGTCAACATGGTGAAACCCCGTCTCTACTAAAAATACAAAAAAAATTAGCTGGGCATGGTGGCACGTGCCTGTAGTCCCAGCTACTCGGGAGGCTGAGGCAGGAGAATTGCTTGAACC